>JAVQJG010036792.1:0-30002 GCA_036024015.1 Craterocephalus amniculus
TCGGTTGTTCGCCATCAGCCAACTTTCCTCAACACTGCCACCTAGTGTTCTGGCGCCGACATTACCAAGCGTGCCCGAGACTGGTTCAAGCACTGGCATGTGAACACAACTCAGGAGTAATCGATCCCGGGCACGGCACGGGCCCGAGCACGCCATGTGAAAAGGCCCTTAGTATTTTATTTGCTATTCTAAAGAATTTCCAACTGGCTTAAATGATTTTATAATTGATTCTTAATTACTTCAATACTGGTGAAGTTTATTATGTGAGACACTTTATTAGTCATATTAATCCCGAAGAATAACTGGTTTGGTTTTTATTCATTGTAAGTATTTAAAGCATGTTTGTCCTCTGTAGCTTGTCTGCCCTCTGCTGAGGTGTGTTGGAAACCTCCTGTCATCCTGTCCTGCGGACGATCTCATCTCTCAAGTGGGTGACGTTCATCTTGTGGTTGCCCTGTGCACCCTTGTTCAGGCCTTCCTGCACACCCATCCAGCCTTAGCCAGAGAGACGGCCTGGGTTCTCCACAACCTCACAGGTCTGAGCCGTATGCTTCAGTCCCCCCTGATCTCTTTCTCTCATGCACTAACTTTACTTTTGAAGTAGCATGCCATGGTCACAATAAGGGATGAAGACAGAAAGGGTTTAGCAACAATGGGCCTCATTCACCAACTGCTGTACCAATCCTACCCCCAAATTGATGTGAGAATTGTGGCATTCTCCAAAATCTTTGTATCTTGTATTTGTCGTTGGCTAAGATTATATCCTAAAAAGATTCAAGTATTTTAACGGATATCTGAGTGCCGACATGTTTGAACAAAATCAGCATGTGTGTTGTTTTCTGCTGGTTTGTTGATCCAATAAGAAAACTACAATAATAATTTGTCAAATTAAAAAAACTAAAAAACATTTGGATAATGAGGATGTGTGTCTTTACACATTCTTAGGAGCAGATGAGTCCAAGTTCAGGAGTAATTAATTAACTGTTTGTACATACAGGTGTTTTTTTTATTATTTAAAGCTCACCAGGTGATTATTTCAAGTCAATTGAACATTTAAAAATTGGTAAAATCAGGTTTAATTGCACATCTTTATTTTATTTTTTATTTATTCTTTTTATTTCATCCTTTTTTTCATGTTTTTTATTTTTACTCATCTGTCTCACCACTTCCTGTCTGTTTCCACAAGACCCAGGAATCATGACCTTTTATGGGCATATTTAGGACATTCACCCATGCAAAGTACAGCTTGCTGAATTTTCTAGATATTATGTTCATCAATCCACTAAGAGGAAAGATACAAACAATTCCACAGTCTACAAACATGCTCATGAATCTGACCGAGTTTTCATAAAAAAACTTCACATGTACAACTTAAGAACAATTTTAAGAAGATACTGATGAATGAGGCCCAGTGATCTTGTCATTTTACACATGATCTGTCTTACTAAATCAGCTCTGGGTTATTGTCTATATTCTGACTTCAGCCACTGGTCACAGTGCATGCGAACTATAAAGTTTTTTAACAGTTTTTAAAATTTCTGCGTACGGAATAACGAAAATTTTTATTTAAAACTTTCACCTATGGTCCTTTATTTTATAGCTAAGGGTTCACAATAATCTACTTTAGGACATATAATATGTATTCCTCATACACTATTAGGAATATTCTTAGCACAACATTTCTGTTAATATCACCACGGACCTGCCTGTGAACAAAGTAAATTAATGGAATAGGGGATTTATTTCTCTTCATATCTTGGATTGCTTATAATGACATTTATCTGAGCTTTCTGTGTATAATATTTTATCCCTTTCTTTTTTCTTTTTTTTTCTATCCAGCTTACTCCACTGAATTCTGCTCAGCTCTCTTAACTCTCAACTTGGTCCCAGGACTGATCCAGCTTCTCCCTTTCTCTCAAGGCATGAATACAATGGTCAGTGAGCCAAAGCCAAACACGCAACATTTCAAAATAACTGCCCATAATGATAATAATATATTTCTCCACTCTTGTTTTGGTTGGACCTTGGCCTTTTTTTTTATTTCTGTCTTGTATTTCTCATCCGTAACTGAAACATTCTTGGTGATCTTTGCATTTTTTTTTCCACTTAGAGCCTCAGGATTTTAGCAAACATTGCCCATAAGAAAAAGGAGTTTTGCATCCAGTTGGCACAGCTTGGGTTGCTGTCTGCCCTCTGTGGCACACTTAAAATGGCCGATCAAGAAATTGTGACCCTGAGTCTGGATGTCCTGTGTATGATGGTGGCTAGCTGTCCACAGGTAAGAGAGGCAACATTTATTTATTAAACAATATTGCTTTTACTGAACTGCTGTATTTTCAACTATTTCCTGCCCACAGTTAGATCATATTCCTGAGATATTAAGGGTTTTTTTCCCTCTCAGGTACCAGCGGAGTTCGTAAGACAAGGTGGGCTTTCACTTTTAGAAGCAATCCAGTACAACAGTGAAGGAGAGATGAGATGCAGGGCAACATTTCTGCTGGAGCAGCACTTTCTGGCCTTCCAACAACACCTAACAGTAATTATTATTTATTATTATTATTGTTGTTGTTGGTATTGTTATTATTATTATTATTATCCTTATTATCATTATTATTATTATTATTATCCTTATTATCATTATTATTATTATTATTAATAATAATAATAATAACAATATTGTTATTATAACAAGTCGTAATCATATAATCTGTTCTTGTACACCAATGTTCTTGTGTTGCAGGAAGAAAACACGACTTGTTCTTGATTCAACAAGAAGACTTCTACTGCAACATGAACATATTAATAAAGACTTAAAGAGTATTTACATGTCATCATGTTTAGGTTTTGGAATATTTTTAATGCTGAAAACATTTTTAAAACTATACTACGTTACTGTAGTATGTACAGATGGGATAAGGTAACAGATTTTAACAAAATCATGAGCTTCTTTCAAGCCGACATTGCCATTGATGTGTATTTATTTAATAAATTATGAAACCATTTTTTTTACCTTTGTTGAAGAGTTGTTTTATTTTTAGCAAGTCACTTGCTGTCTCAAAGTTGTAAAGTTTCATGTTGTCATTTAATAAACCAGCTGGAGTTGTTTTGAACATTATTGTAAAACCTGATGACTTATCTTCACAACAAGTTAGAACTAATAAGGACTGAGTTTCTGTGAACTGCGAAAAGCAACTAAACTTGTGGATAAACACCTGCAGTATTCTATTGGTATTCACTCTTATGAGTTGCTTGGTGGATTGGATTAGTCCACAGCAAGAAGGAAAACAACACATCTTGGCCAGTTTAACACATTTTACGCTGTGAGAAGCCTCACTATAATGTAATCCATCTGCAACTTCCTCCTGCTGGCCGTCAGCCTGGTGACACGCACATTTCATCGTGGGATACTGATAATTCATTTATTATAAAAATGGGGATTACCCCCTTCTGCTTTTAGTTTTAACCCATCATAGTTGCCCCAGGCTGCCATATTGGAGCACTCGGGTAGCAATGTAGGATATAGGGCTTTGGTTCGGGGTCCAGAGTGACCTTTATTGTGGCCTGGGGACTTGAGTTTGGGTCTTCCAGGCCTAACTCACTAACCACCTGGCCACCAGCCCTGCCATGGGATGACATCCCATTTCTCAACCTGAAGTAACTGAAGGTCAAACACTGTGGTTGTGTTGGTCCCTGAACACGCACAGCTTGCCTAAAACTGGTCCCACAATCATTTCGGTTGAGATCTGGACTCTGGGCGCGTCATTCCGACCTCTCCACTCCTAGATTCTTGCGGTACTGTGTCATGATCCTGGTTATGTGGGAGTGAGCGTTTTCATCCTGGAGGATGGATTTATGTCCCAGATTTCACTGCTTAATGCATAATTTCATGCTAAAATTTCTTATGAGTAGCCTAAGTCAGCAGCACACACCAGGTAACACAAAATACCAGCAGAAGAATATTGCAGGGAATTTTTGGATTTAGCTGTGCAGCTTATTCCACAAATGCATGCTATCCTTTTGTAAAGATCTTTAATCAGGTTTTCCAGCTATGTAAAATGCAACATGAAGAGTCATTATTTAACTGAAAAGTTTCCTGACTTTTTGTGCTAAAATGATATGTGCTTTAACAGGCAGAAGTACACTACAGCATGTCTGATGACTGCAGATTGTTGGAAGAATTGACTGAAGTTATTTATGTTTATAACAACCAGAGAGCAACATAATATCTTATCAAATATATCTTTACCCTTTAAAGCATCATTATGCATGAACTGAGCAAATGGCTCAGAAATATACAACCAAGGAGAAGATTATTTAATGATGCGGTAAAGGTTCACTTTCAAAACAATTCATTTGTACTGTTGTGCAAATTTGAGTTCAATTGAAGGACAAATCTAAAATACATTAAGCTTATAATTATATATATAAATTTGTTTTTTATCTATATTTTCTAATCGTAAATTAAAATTAACAAAAATAAGGTGGTGTGGGACCTGAAATACAGACTGTAGTAGATCAGCAATAGCAATCCTCCTTTACCCTATTTAACATACAGAGATTTAGTTACCAACCACATTACTGCTCTGAACAACAGCTTCCGTTTGTGACTCTCTGAAAGTTGCATAATATTTGGCTCCTCCTCTTAAAGGAAAAAAAAGGAAAAGATCTCAGATTTCCACACTTCCTCTTTCCACACAACATTCCCTTCCCGTTATCTTTCACACTGCTTCACTACATGAAAATCGTGGTGGGTCCTTTCATGTTTTTATCTGTATAAATACTAGTCTGACAGTGTTTTTTACAATCTTGCATGTAAAAGAAATGAGATTACAATCTGCTACTCCACATCTGTTGTTTCTTAGAATTCTGCCTTTTTGGCTCTCAAGATAATGTTTGTTCTGTTAAGAAGAGGATGTACACCAAGTTCCATGGATTCTTGTTTTCTCCACCCACAGCCAAACACAACTTCGTAATATAACTTCAATGGAGGACACCGAGTCAACAACTATGGAGAGAACAACAGTAAAATGTAGTAATCAGGAGGCAGACAACTCAGTGCTGATGGACAGCAAGCCCCTGTATCGCTTTATCCGAAGAGAGCCCAGAAGTCTGGGGGTAACACACGTAGTAAATAAATGAGGCAGCTACTAACTATTTTATGACTGTGGACATTTTCAGACATCTGTCTCATTCTTTTCCCCAGATTATCATTCTGATGTTTGGCTGTGCAGAGTTAATGATGGGATTTGTGTTGGCTGGTGAACATAGAGACACCTCTTACGGAATATATATCCCTTTCTGGCTGGGAGCTCTGGTAAACACGACTCTTTTCTTGGCAGATGTTGAAATTGAAAAGCAGGGTGGAAAAACAAAAGTCCTCATTGGTTCTATTTTTACTGAAAAAAATGTTTTTGACATTTAAAACTCGAGAAACCTTCCAAACTTTATGGAAAAATGTCATGGTTTTTGTGGAAAAATAATATTAAATGAACTGAAAAGTGCAACTTTGTTTTCTTTTAGGGAAATGCAGAGTGAGTATTTGCTGTTTTATTAAATGATGTGACATTTAGATGTTTTTTTCTTTGTTTCAAGTTTTTTGTCTGTGGAGTCCTATCTATCTACACTGAGTTACATCCATCCAAAAAAATGGTAAGCGTACTGCTTTTATCCTCTTGTTGTAATTATATTTCTTACAAAATCAATACACATATTTTAACCTTTTTCAATCTTCAGGTAATTCTTATTTGGAGATAAACTAATGAAATGAAATAAAACATCTCACGATAACCAGATCTTATAATCAAGCAAATGCACTCCTAGATTAACAGTACACATAGCACATTACACAGTCATGAATTATTAAACATGAAATTTAGTCAGAATGATGGAAAAAGTTCTGCAAGTTTTGCTGGTAGATTGTTATTCGCAGCTTTTTTTAGGCTGAGGTCCGGATTATTTTAATTAGGTATTTATGACATTTTGATTCTTTTCTTTTCAGCCATTTTGCTGTAGATTTGGCTGCGATTATTTGCATCATTGTCCTGTAACATGCGCCAGTACTGCTGAAGCTTTTTCTATCAGATAGCTGGACTCATACCCCAGAATGACAAATGGCAAAAGAAACTGCCTGTCTGAAATCAACACTGATGTCTTTCCTTCATAACGCTGTGTTAACACACCTGAATGCTCCTGAATCCGCCCTGGATGCACACTTACCGATGATCAGGCAGTCTGGCTGCTGTTTACTGCTATTTGTTGTCTTTTTTCCACATTTTAGCTGTTATATCCTGGTATGTGAAACCACAGAAAAGAAAGAAGTTATGTTTTGGGTTTTTTCTCATCGTCTAAACAGTCTGACTGAACTGCTACTTCCAGGTGACCGTGTGTCTGGCCATGTATGTGGTGTCCATTGGGGGAATCATAGTCTCTGTTGGCTACAGGATACACTGCGTGAGCCAGTTTGTCTACCTCACAGCCTACAGACACACATTTGACGATAATAAATACCAAGTGGCTGTGAGTGAAGCTGTTTTTTTTGTATAATTAGAAATTGACCGATCAAAAGTTAACATAGAGTTGAGTAACTCTTATTTTATTTCTTTTTATAGGTACAACTTTTATGTGTGGAATGCATATTGATGATATCCTCCCTGTGCGTGTCAGGAATGCTCATCTTCTTGTGTATTTTTGCACGTTTTGCTCTAAAATCCACACACACTCAGGTAATGCTTTTTAATTGTTACATTACAGACAACAGACTATTTTTCTATTACAATCAACAAGAAAAAGATAAAAAAGGAAGTGGAACATTTAAGAACAAACAACAGTAATTCACAAACTTTAACTCTAAGTGCTTCAGAAGGAAAAGACCTTTAAAACATCAAACGAAAAGTTGTGTTTAAGGAAAATTCTATAGTTGTATCATCTGAATTGTTTAATGGTTTGTAGTTTTTTGTTTGTTTTTGGTGATTTGTCTAATGTTGACTTCTTTTTGTGTGATCGGCAACTTTGAGAAATTTTTTATAATTTCAAATTTGGAGATAACAAAACTCAAATAAAGAACATAGATAAGGCATGACATAAACTTAAGGAAGATTTGAGTATTGAAAAAAATAATCTTTGATAGTCTTTATAGTGATCATCTGAGGAATTATGACGTAGTCATTATACATGGTTTATACCACTTGTTATTTAATTTCCATCTTGTTCTTTTCTTTTTGTTTCATCAGATCATTCTCCAGCAGATTCCACTACCACGAACTGAAGCAACAGCAAACTGAGACGGACTTTTAACAGCATCAATATATATTTCCCTGCACTGTTTTTCCTGTTGTTCTTCTATCCTCTGAAACATTTTGTTGCACTCAGGTGAACTTAAGTTGGCCTTCTCTAAACTTTGAAATGTACATGTTAAACTATTCTGTGTACTTAATACAGAACATGATGTTGTCTCACAAGATGATTTAGTGCAAAAAAAGCAAAACAAAAGTGTCTTAACCAATGTCTGACCACTACATGTTCTGGTTCAATGACAGTTTAAATTTAAACAATCCTCGTCTTCATACTGTTGATATTTTCCCATTGGATTTATGAATTTAGAGACCATTGGTATTTTTAAATCAGCATCTCTAGGAACTACTACCCTACATTTTATTCCTACACTAGCACATTTCAATCTGCTTTTTGAGGAAAACAGAACTAGTCTGACAGAATGCCAAAATAACTTTGAACTGATAAAAATCACCAAAAACCCATCACTCAAAAACCACAGGCTGACGTCAAGTTTGGCAAAAGTTACCCAACAGCTTTAAAACCCTGGTCTCCTTTCTTTCTGGTGCTGTAAATATATTCACCCCATATCACTTTTTAGCACCTCTATTTTTCTGTACATTATGTAGATGTTAGACTTCCTGTTTCTTTGTGTACAGGCTGTATTTACAAAGGGAATGCACTTAAAATTATGTTATTTCTGGGTTTTTTTGTTTGTTTGTTTGTTTGTTTTTTCATTTAAATTACATTCTGTACTTCACTGTACTACTGACAGATGTTTTTTTAACAACTTTTCACTAAGGCATGCAACATTTTAACACACGTTTTTTTTAAACTTTTTTTCTAAAAAAGGGTAGTTGCTTTTGTTTTCATGAATTTGGTGGGAAATATTGAATGTGTTTTATTTTGTTGGACTGTGTGATTTTTAGATACCTAAATCGCATTAAAGCTGCATGGATCAGACGTTTACATTTACATGCCATGCTTAAATGTACCATCAGCATATGAGAGATGGAACTTTACATTTCATGCCAAAGCGAGTCTGGAAAATTAATGCTGCATTTTATTCTAATTATTCACTCCATCCTCTGTTAGAGGCTTCTTGGTTGGGAACTTTGACAGAAAATGTAGCCCACTCTTCACCCTGCTATAATGTATCAAAGGTTTTATATGAAGCACCTTGAATTGTTTTTGTACATGAAATGTGCTACACAAATAAACTTGCCTTGCCTTACCAGGTAAATGTAAGACTAGCATTTTCAAATAGAACATTTAACAAAATGCTGGGAAATTTATCAGGTTTTTTTTTCCTTAGCTAAACTGCACGAATTGTCTCTTTTGATTGTTCTTTATCATTTCTTTTCTCCAATAAATCTCATAGAATAGTTGAGAATTAGCATAAAGCCAGGACACGTTTTCCCCTTTAGATGGTTGGGTGATGGTCATATTATCTCCTTCCAGAAACAGGGGATTTATCTCTTTATGTGACTGGGTTTTATGGGAATTGGTTAGATTTGAACAAACACCAAAGTCACATAATGAAAAAAAGGAACGCATTTTGGTTTTGGTCACCTCTGATGCTATACATTAAAAATGTGTGAATCTAGGGGCAATTTCTGGCTAAAAAGATTTAATACCAGCATGATAAGCATAATTAAGATTACATGCACAAAACAGTGCCACTGTGTACTGGATGGTTGTCTTATATTGAGCAACAGATCACAATTGTGCTGCAAAGCTTTGTACAAACAATTGTTACAACTGTTTTGAGGTCACACATCTAAAATGTTGAAAAAGGCAGCTATGAACTGATCTCTGATCATGCATACTTGCAGGCATCTGTGGCATGTGACTGTGCTGAAGGATTTCTTTACCTTATGACAGTATTAAGACCTCTCACAGAATGTCTGCCTCCTGCTGGTAGGGAGCTTTCAGCACACATTTATGATAGCCAGGACACTTCAGTGTAAACATAAATACATCTTCCAAAGCTCCTATGTACCCAGAAGGTAGAAAAGGTGATAATGCACATACAGATTTTAAATAAAATCATTGGTAAGAAGTCTGTGTTATCCATCCACTCACACCTAGGGAGAATTTTTCAAAGTGCCCAATTAACCTCACATGCATGTCTTTGGACAGTGGGAGGAAGCCGGAGAGAACCCACGCATACATGGGGAGAACATGCAAACTCCACACAGGAAGGCCGGAATCCTGACCTACTTGGGACTCAAACCCGCGGCCTTCTCACTGTGAGGCTGCAGTGCTAACCACTACACCACCGTGCAGCCCTAATTCTGTGTTATGTCAAATCAAATGATCTTACAGTGAAGAAATACTTTTTTATCAGACCAATGAATCAGCAGCATTTAAGTTTGATTAGCATCTGTAGATTATACCGTAATTAGCTTATTATATCAAAAACTAATGTTATATACTTTATCCACTACTTTTGGCCCTTCAATTACCCTTTTTTTTCTTACTGCCTGATGTCATGACTGTATCAAACCACACAGCACTAGCCCTTGGTTAATTTGTAGATGCTTGTGTAGTTCAGTGATAAATATGCTGAACAACAGAGCCTCTTGTTCTGCAGTCTGAAGATCATATTTTTACAAGAACACCAAAGACATCAAACATTTTGGGCTTTTCATTTATTTCCAGTCATTTCATCAAGTAGACAAACAGTAGCTTAACATTGTTGTGGAAGTCCTCTGTGATGTGATGATGAGCAGGCAGAGGAATATCTTATTTGGTCCATGTGTAAATGTTCACAGTATTTAATAGACGTAGCTTGCAGTGTACAGAGACTTCATGGAGGCCTGATCAGCTGAGCCGGTGGGCTTGTACTCTCCCTTGGAGGCCAGGCCATTGATCTGATGGCAGAAAAGAGGAAAGGAGAAGGGCAAAGTCAAATGTGAGTGTTAATGATCACTACATGCTACATCAGTGCCCAGACCAAAGAGACGAGAAGCTTTTAAGGATCAATCATTTACCAGACATATAAAGTTAGGTCGTGCAAGCTAGCGATTATTAAAGAGCCCCGTTTGTCCGGTACAACCTGATTGTGTGACGCTCACTCACCTTGGCCCTGGTGCAGAAAGCTTGCTGTGCGGCGACCTTGTTGGCAGCTTTGCCCTGCCAGGCTGCAAGAGCAGAAGCCTGGAGTGCACGGCCATAAGAGAAGGTCAGCTTCCAGGGGCGATGGAGGGGCACCTGGTTGATAGCGTTCAGGTTGAGCGAAGCCTCCTCCTCACTCTGGCCTCCAGACAGGAAACAGATGCCTGGGGAGATAAGAAGAGTTGTGTTACTTCTCCCCTTCTCCTTCAACTGCTTTACTGGGGGTAAATGCAGAGGAAAGGACAATCACCAGGTACTGCAGCGGGGACGGTGCGCCTCAGAGCGGTTACTGTAGCCATTGCAACCTCCTGAGGGGTGTACTTCTTAGTACAGGAGTGTCCAGCAGTGACCATGTTGGGCTTCAGCAGAGTGCCCTCCAGGTAGACGTGATGGTCGGAGAGAGCTTTGTAGGTAGCAGCCAGAACCTGAAGATAAAAGTGTATCAGTGGGTGTTTATCTGTGTAAGGGGGTCTTCTATCACTGCATGTGCTACGCTGACCTTTTCTGTGACGTACTGGCAGCGCTGCAGGTCATGGTCACCATCAGGGAGGATCTCTGGCTCCACAATGGGCACCAGGCCGTTCTGGTGAGAGAGAAAAAAAACACGCACTATTTCAATCTAAAGGCTCACACACAGTGTAACAGAGGATAAAAGTGGAACACACACCTGTTGGCAGATGCTGGCGTATCTGGCGAGCACGTTGGCGTTCTCTGCAATGGCAAGAGTTGAAGGGCAGCCATCGGAGATCTTGAGGACACACCTCCACTTGGCGAAGTCACAGCCATCCTTCTTGTACTGGGCACAACGCTCCGAGAGGCCATCAAGACCTAAACAAGCCACAGGATGCTTATGTTGACATTATTTGACAAAAATCTGCTTTAAAAAATTGTCAAATGGGATTTTTTTCCCCCCTTTTATTTTTACCTTGTGTGGTTGTCTCCCCATCTGTTCCATTCAGACCAGCTGTGCCTTTGTCCACCTATATGATGAAAACAAAAACAAAATCGGTGAGATTTAAAGTTGTCGACGTGTTTTATTGAAAAGTAGACGTCATTGACCTTGATTTTACCTTGATGCCGACGACGATGCCCTTCTCCTTGACGACTTGGGGGAAAAGCTTGCCACTGTCTGCTTTCTGGTAGAGCGTCTCGTGGAAGAAGATGACCCCACCCACGCTGTTGGAGATGGAGGGGTCAGAGGAGAAAAGGATGTCACGGAAGCAGCGACGGTTCTCCTCGCTGTTCTCCACGTTGATCTTCTGCAGGCGCTTTCCCATGGTGCCTTGACATCAGAGCGGTCAAATTAGAAGCACATTTCCTGCAGTTATGTCTTATAATAGGATAATAAGCAAAAGACTCACCTGTTGATTCATCTGCTGCCAGGATTCCCTTTCCTGGAGCCACGATTCTCTGAGCGATGTCAGAGAGCTCCTTCTTCTGCTCCGGAGACAGGGATGGGAACTGATGAGTCATCCTAGTGGAGACAATACAATAATGGTTACTTGACAGTTTGAAACTCAAAACTTTAGCAGGTATGAGGAAGAATTAATTTTCCCATCTAAAAAAAAAACAACAAAAAAACCCACATCCTGCTTCTCCTGCACTGCCGCTGTAGTAAATATTTGGCTTGGATGACTGAACTTTGGCCTCAAACAGATAAGTTAACTCTTTCATTGTGCAACACAGTTCATAGTTCACTTGAAGTTGATTGCAACAAGTTCGCCAAAAGCTTTCTGCAGAGGAATACGCAAAAAATAATTCTTAAACCAGCGGCTAAGACTGAAAACAATAATTGCAATAAGCATACAGTATATTAAACAATCATAAACATGATGCAGTCTTTATATAAAACTCTTTATGATAAACAGTGGCAACCATCGGCTGCACACTTCTAATGAAATCTGAATACCCCTATTCAGCTTAAACTCAACCATATTCCAGCCAATAAGACCATCACACACTGCTGGGCATTTCCAACATGTGGAAACCCACACACCAAACTAAACAGAAACTTGTCAGACTGGTTTCTGCAAACCATTTAAGTTAAACCTGCAGTTACAAAGCTACAAACTTTAAAACGCAGCTTACCTGAAAGTTTAGTCAAACAGCGACGTCGCTAGAAGTTGAAAACGGCTCCCGTAGCCTCCTGTAGGCGATAGGAATGATGAAGAAGGCCGACAAATGCAGAAACGCTGTATTTATTGTCTGCTCGGGGCCAGTGGGGGAGGTGCTCGTGATGTGGACTGGGCGGGTGTCGCCCCGGTAACGCAATTGGCCCCGTCAGAGACACAGGGGCGGATTTTGGTGGTGTGGCATCAACGATCTTCTGTGGAGTCTACAGTTTATGTCAGGAGCAAAGATTGAAAGCTGAAAACAAGAAAGGGAACACTGTGTGAGTTAAAATCGACCTCTGCATGAGTGCACAGATCACAGACACGGTGCGCACCACGCCTCCTCCTCGTGTACTCTGTGAGCTTTTGCAGCATTTTGAGGCATGTTGAAATGAGATGAGAAGCCTGCTGCAACGTTGCAAAGCAGGTTTTTCTTTTACTTCCGTTGTTTGAGACCAAATACTTCTCTATCTGACTTTTATAAATTGTGTAAAATTTGTGCAGAAATATGGCTCAAAAAGGTTCTAGCCTTATTTTACACCAGCAAAAACTTTATTTTGTCTCACTAGTGATTAGTGATCAGCAGTGTTCATTCACAGTAATAATACAAAGTTAATCTGCACATATGTGACTGCACATTTTTTTAAAAAACTAAACATGCTTTGTTTAGTTAAACTGATTCACATATATAGATTTGTATCTGTTATCAAGGACAGCTTTCTCACACAGACTTGTGTATTCACTTAATGCGTCACACTCCCTGCAAGGCACGTAATGCTTACACAGTTTTCTCATCGATTACTGAAACTAGACCAAAAGATTAAGGGGGATGTTTGTATTACTGACTGTCTGCAACTGGCCCCTATAGACAGGGATCTTTGATGCAACAGGCTGGGCTGCATTTTTGACACACAAATGATGACATGACAGCTTTTACACAACCTGGACCCTGCCCTCTGTGCAATGTCCTCTTTGATATTGCAGATCAGAGTTCAGTGTTTGTCTATCCGTTCATTTTAGCATATTTTTTTAACAATATTGGAGAGAGAAGAGTTTAAACCACAATGAATCTTATCCCCAGAATGTGGCTTGTCCTAACAAGTATGTGAGGGTGATTTAAAAATGTTTTGGTTGATGCAGTATGCCAAACCCCGACAAGATGCAATTCAACACTGCAGCAGTAAAATGTGAGAGTTTGCTGCTTAGATCACAACATAGAGATTTTAGATGGGAAACATTCCTTGTACATCAAATAACTTCTTATTTCTCACACATTTTGTTTAGGAGTTCTTCCATGTGTAAAATCATGTTGCATTAGTTCTTTCTTGACAAAATCAGATGAGATCTTCAGAAAGCTCAAAATCCCCAGGCTAAGTGGTAATTCAGGAATTTGCACCACTGACTTGCAAAAAAGGTCCCGTGTTATCATGTGATTGAGTGGTCTAATCTTCTGCAAGAGTCTTGGACTTTGGATAATATTAGAGTCAAACAAATGATGAGATCAGATAAACTAGTAAGTGATTGCTTTTGCTATGTGCCAAATAAAAGAATTGCATCAGCGACTGTTTTAAAAATCTGACTTAATGCCTGCAGATTGTTAAATAAATGGTAGAAGGCTAATAATATCTTGAGATTATTTTTGATCGGTAATAAAAAGGGAATGTATAGATTAATAAAGAAAATATATATATATTTAGAGACGTAGGTGCATGTAAGGAAAAGATAACTGGTCATCAGAACTTAATACTTAATACACAATGACAATAGCTGTCAAAAAAGTGTCAGTTTTGTCAGTAAAGAAGGATTGAGGTTACAGCTAAGAGGCTGAATTCCTAATGTTAATCTTATACACATAATATATTCTCTATTGCCAAAACGGTTTTATTTCAGTAATGTATCCATTCTAGTTCTAGTCCTAATGAACACCTTCCTCTACTGTAAGTGGCAGTATGCAGCACTGATTGTACCTGTCAAACCGTAGAAGAAGAACTTTGCTGTTGCATGATTCCCTCCGCGGCGGCAGGGGGCGCAGTCTCACCTAAATGTTGTCCACTCGGGACTGTTGAACTTCCGTTTCCGAGAGGCAAAGAGCCGCAACATCAACATCCACAGACAGATTCAGTTATTAACTCTGATAACATTGAAATCGGTAAGATTTCTTTCAGCGTTGTGCGGCACAGACAACATTACAAAGTAACTGCATTGAAAGGTCACTTCTGGGTGAAATAAACAATCTAGTCAGAATTTGTAGCTGGTGTTAGCTAATGGCTAACGTTAGCTGCACCCTACGATTACTGATTTAGTCAGATAGTTTGGGTTGTGAATTGTATTTATTTTCGTGTTATTATCCGTAGCATTCCTGATGCATTTAGTTGCACATATAAAGGGTTCAAGTAAGTCATTCATTTTGTAAGTCTGATTCCAACTCATTCACCTTTTTCCCCCCGGTTCTGCATTAATTTCCAGAGTCTGAGGATGTCGGGACAAAAGCGTCCTGCCGACCCCAGCGGTGCCTCGTCCTCCGTTGCTCCTCCAGAGAAACGAAGGGAAAGGGAAGGAGAAGACGGAGGCCCCGGTGTTAGTACCGCGGGGAGCACCGCAGTGGAGACGGTCATCAAACTGGGAGGGGTGTCCAACTCGGTGAGCCTCTCATTGATATATATAACTCTCATCAGAGTGGTTGTAAAAGGTTTTTATACGTTTGTTATGGTTAAAATGTAAACGAAATCTTTTTCAGGAAGAACAAGACATCAAAGCTCTCCAAACTAAGAACCGAAAGTTGGGAGAATCTCTTGATCAAAGACAGGTTAACTCATTCCTCACTGTGTAAATCCTGGAGTTACATCTGTGCTTTGGTTGATAGTCTAATAAAGTTTAGTTTCTTTGTGTTTTGCTTTGCAGGTGATCGAAGATGAACTCCGAGAGCGAATTGAGCGGCTGGAGACCCGGCAGGCTACTGATGATGCCAGTCTGCTGATTCTCAACAGATACTGGAACCAGGTAAACATGGACACAACATTTTGACAGTTTCTTCTCTATGATGATGGATCAGCAAATGTGATGCTATGTTCTTTCTTTCAGTTCGATGAAAACATTCGACTGATCATCAGACGCTACGACCAAGCTAGCATCGAACCCGAGAAATCTCCATCAGGTGAGGGACGAAGTCTGAAGCCAGAAACTCCAGAGCCTGATGGAGACTCCAACCAGGAGAGGGCCAAAGACAGAGGTGGACAAAAACACTGCAAATAAACAGACCAACCACACAAGCAATGGTTTGGTATTTAAGGGGGAAAAAACAAAACAAAATATTAAACCAAAACCCTGTTTCCTGTTGTTTTTCAGGCAACCAGGGAGAAACCTCCAACTCCTTCTTGGCCACACTGGCAAGCAGCACCAGTGAAGAGATGGAGGCAGAGCTCCAGGAGAGGGTGGAGTCGAGCCAGAAGCAGGCCAATCGGGTGGTGGAGATCTACGAGAACCTGAAGAGCACCGTGGACCAGCTCAAGGCGGAGACGGACTCTGCAGCTGGTAAGAGAAAACAGATGGCTGTGTTGCACAGCAGCGCTATGGAATTTAAGATGTGTGTTAGAGAAACACATCCAGTCTGTCCACATTACTGACTGTTTTGGTGGTTTTGTTTCAGAGGGTAGTTTGTGGCAGACAGCTTCCAAGCTAAACGCCCTCCTGACCAGTGAAAATGAACGGCTTCAACAGCTGACGGAGGATCTCAAGCAGAGGCACAGTCACATGACCAGCGAGGTATAATTATCTTCCCTTTGTTTTATAGAACAGTAATATCTGAAATGGGATTTTTGATTTATTTCTATATTTTATTCCGTACCGTACCGTCCTCTTCCGCTTATCCGGGGTCGGGTCGCGGGGGCAGCAGCCTGAGCAGGGAAGCCCAGACTTCCCTCTCCCCGGCCACATCTGCCAACTCATCCGGGGGATCCTTGAGGCGTTCCTAGGCTAGCCGAGAGATATAATCCCTCCAGCGTGTCCTGGGCCTACCCCGAGGTCTCCTCCCGGTGAGACCTTTTGTATATCTGCCTATTCATAACACTGTCCAGGGACCCTGTGGTCTGCATCCACACTAATAAACCATTAAACTTCTTTTTCTTAATTATTGTGCTCTTGATGCTCTGTGAAATTACCAGGTACTCAAGGTTATTACAAAGCTTGGTGTCCAAGTGTTTTTTCTGTTCCTTTTTCTCATGTTTTAAAGAGGTGAATAATGGCACTTATTTGTTATTCAATTCGCCTCCTTCTATTGTTTATGGGCAACTTGTACCACTTAGAACTTACAATATGAGAAATCACAAAAGGTTCACATAGTAATGTCCAGTCTAGAAAGTAGTGCAGAATTATAGCTTTGAGCTCCGTTCTCCTGTCAAGAAATCTGATACTTTAAACTAAAAAGTTTTCTCACTAGAGTCTGCTGACTGGAAAATATTGAAGACTATGTAGTTCACACAACCCATCTTCAAAAACTAAGCTGGATATCCCGATAAGTGGTAAGGCTCTACAAAATCAACAGGACTAGATAGTACTGGATCAGGGCAAAACTGTGAACTGATTCCAGACACAGCTCCTGGATGTGTATTGTTCCAAGGCAGGTCAAAGGAAACTGGTCACCATTGTTTTTCTAAGCTAAATAAGCACTTCATTCTAACTTTCAGCAAACAGAACCTGCATGTACTTGATATATTTACTCTGTTGGGCAGAATCTCAGAGTTGTGAATGTGTCTTGAAAAGGTGACATATTGGAGATCAGACACCTAGAAAGAAATAGAACAATGAAGGAAATGGGATTGTTTACTTGTCCAGTACTTAATCCAGATGGTATCAAGTTCTAGCCACAGGAAGAAACTGGGGTCGAAGTTTGAACTTTTTACCTTTGCTGTTAAATGTAACTGCTTAAAATTTGGTGCAGAAAAAACACTCCTTTGCTTTAAGTAAATATATTGTGATATTTTTTTATAAACGACTGGATAATCGTCACTCAAGACACATGCCACATTATTCCACCAGGTGTAAACCGACACACACAAGAAACAACAAGGGCCTATGGCTACATACTCCTTTCCCAAACCAAGTTTTGGGTTTGTACTGTATATATAATCAACGAGGAAAGAAAAACTACTGCTGCATCACAAACCAAAGCCAAAGAATTTCTTATGAGTGTCTCCAGAACATCATTATTACAGTCTGGGAGTGAAGACGATTTGGTTTCTGACTTCTAATGAAAAACTACTCCAACTGAAAAATCGGCTTTTGTTCTCTCACACTTTGTATTGTTTATAAGATTTGATTCTGAATTGGCTGAATTCCAATTAATATGCAATGGCAGAATTTTTGGTTTGCCCACATTCTTACCTACTCTACAAAACTACTGAAAAGTCAAACTGAGTAACAATGGTTATCTTGTCACAATGAAGCCTTTTGCTGGCATACCAGAATTCTGGTTTCCATATTAATGTTGCTTTATACTGCAAAATGGTGAAGGACTCTCATACAGAAGCAGCCTTAGTGAGCAAAACAGCAAATTGTTTAGTAAGGGTAATGAATAAGTAGGTAACTTGCTTCCAAACACTTTGGATAACAGTCTGCTGAAATGTGATGATATCTGTTTGAAGTAAGCTAAATCCACAAACATCCAGTCCAAAAATACACAGTGCCCAAAGCCTTCACTGCTTAACGACCAGTGTTGGGCAATTTACTTTAAATTGGTAACTTAGTTACAGTTAGAAGTTACTTCTTTCAAAAGTAACACAGTTACTTTAAGTTACTCGTTACTTTCAAGGTAACTAGTTACTTAGGAGTGTAACTTTTTTTTAAACTCTAAATTCTTTCATTAGTGTGTTGCCTCCCTTACTGAATAGCCAGGTAGGCTACCAGTACTCTGGTTTTCTCATATCCTACCACAAGCTCAATGCACCAGCAGTTAACAAATACACACATGGAGTGTGTATTGGCATAAGCCAATGCAAAAGAGCTAATTGCCTCATAAATCACTCCGTACTGTAGGACAGTTCGATATTTGCTAAGATAATAGCAACATGGTCCGTGTTTGTGTATTTACAAGTTGTAAAAATAGATTGTAGCCAACCGTTTTACAGTACGAAGTGAATTCGCCCTTTTTCCATGGCGTATGGAAGTGACGTAATCGCTGTAGCAGGCGGTTGCAGGTCAGCGCAAAAGGCTTGAAAGGACCCCGGAATAACAACAAATGAAGTGCATGCTGCATACAGGTCACGGAGGGATCGGACTAGCATTTTCTAACACCACATTGGTAAAACCAAGGCGTTTTGTGGCAGATAATGCCTTATTTAGTAGGCGAGCACAGCCTGATCGCTCCGTTAATATGGATTTATCGCGTGTTCACAAAAATATTTCCCGATGGAGTTCGAGTTGCGCCACAACTATCTGGGTGAGTAAATGATCATATAGCATGCTACAACATAGGTACAGGTTGAAAAATACAGAAGTTCTCCTTTAAAGTTTTACAATGAGGCACTGAAATTTGTTGACTGAATTCTAACTCATCTAAGAAGACCAGGGTAAGAAGGTGGTGCCAGAGAAGAGACATCCCTACAGGGTACAGGTAGGTAATTTCTCATTTCATGTCATGTTTCTAAGGGGTGGAGTTGAGTAGTTGATACTGTTTGAATTGTTATTTTGGGGGAGAGTGGTGGAAAAACTGAGCAACCTGCATTTGAACATCAAAAGAGACTGCCCACAACGTTTTGCCCAAACTGGATGAAATTTTAATCTTTTTCAAGAATGTCCTTTTCCCTTGTGTTTTTAACGTCTGTCAGGATAGGCCCACTTATTTGGGCTTGTTGAGCCAGACGTCCACTGAAACATACTCACTTTGAACTCTCGCAGGCTCTTGGGGCCCTGGACCCTGGGCTCAGGCTGCCCTGCATGCCTGATGCTGGAGTCGGTGACTGCTGATTTCAGCCTGCAAAGGTCTGTGTCCCGTGGCATTGGCAGGGGCTTCTCTCTGCCACTTCTTTAACAAGATTTCAAGGTCGTCTTTGTGGTGGGATAGCTGGTGTTTGTGCAGCCCATCGCCTTGGTTTCAGGGTCCCTCTGGCCTGCCTCTGACACTTGCACATGCATGATGACATTTGCCTGGTCACTCTCTTTGAACAGTGTCTAGTCTATATGTGCATGCTGACACAGTCATTTTGTTGTCTTGGGGCTTTATTTACCAAAACATGTTGGAAGTTACTTTTCTTTGTGTTTTTCTGCTTCCCTGATTTCAGTTGAGATACATGGATTATTTCAGCTTGTTCATCTGTCATTGGTGCTCCTGACGGTTGTAGTGTTCGTCTTCTTGCAGGTTTTTTTTAGTCTGTGGTTAGACTCAATTGTTTTCTACATAATTTCTCTTTCTCTCTTTTTTATGTCCATTTTCCTGTTTTTCTGCTTTCTTTCTATCTCTCTGTCCCTTCCAAACAAAACTAAATAAATAGAAAACAGAATTCATATTATCAATATGAGTTTTTATACTCATAAAGCTCCTCTTGGCAAAGCAAAAAAGAAAAAAAAGGTGAGAAGAAAAAAATTGACCGGAATAGAATAGATTTGCAGCTGGTAAAGATATAATTGAATATAGAGTAAAACTGCTTTCATATATCTGTAAAATTAAGACAACAGCAAGTGGAGTTAAACATGTATTCTCCAACTGACTTCTTTCCCAGTCCTTTGAGATTTTAGAAAAATGTTTTGCAAAGGCTTGACAGTTTAATTGAAAAAAAAGGTTGACTGACTTCTAGTTTGGATTTACAGTAGAACAAGTTCACTTCAGTGGCTTTCACTATAGGAGCAGTGTTGTGCCAGTTCATACTTAAAAAGAACTTTCTCAAAGTTCGGTTCACACGGATAAAAATGAACTAGTTCATGTTCGTAGTTCATTTATTTGAGTTAAGTTCATATATCTAAAAATGAAGTAGTTACGTTCATCTGTTATATTTTGTTAATACACAATAAAACCATTCATCACAAATCACTGCCACTCCAAAACTAATCAAAAATTCTTAAAACCAATAAAGACTTGGCTACTAAGCAATTATTAATTCCAGGAGAAAAATAACTTAAATAACATTAAATAATGTGTGATCGTAAAAGATAATATAAGGTAGTCAAGGTATACTGTTTGTTCAACAAAACCTTTATCTAACCAGCATGAGTATGCAGGACTTCAAAAACAACAAGGTGCTTTCAGGTTCAAAGGGAAAATATCTGTCCACAGAAAAAAGAATTCATTCCCAGATATTCGCTAAGATAGTTTGGATGCTTTAATTCTATGTGACGTTTCAAATTTTGGCTGATGTGGCTGACGTACATATTTGCTTGTTAAGTACCGATGTGCACAGTTCTCACAAAACCAAAGTTTTTTCATGTCTGAACCTTGCTCTGTCTGTACTTAAGACTCTACCGAGAGCTCTGCAAAACTGGCTTCAGCAATGCCAGTAGCTCTGAATAGCAGGAAGGAAGTAGCACTAGCCATGCTGGACCGTTATGGTGTTTGCCATAAACAGTGTCGTAAAACCTGACTTTTCAAATGAGCATGAACGTCAACTGAGCGTGTGCCACTCATTGTTGCCAAAGTAAGTGCTACTTTCCTTCCCTTTCATTGTATGAAAACTGATTCGTTCATTCACCGTTCACCGTAAATATGAACGTGGTCAGTGAAGGTGTTCATGCACATTACTGACTAGGCCAACACAGCAACAGGCAACAAGGAATATATGGTGGGAGTATTAAGTGAATTTAAAAAATCATTTGACAGCTTAGATCATAGATTACTCCATGGCAGAGGTGATGACCCACTGACCTGACTGGACAAAAGACAGCAACAAACAGTGACCGTACATTTAATCTTTGTTCAGTTACATTATTGTGGTCTATCAGCTGAAGTCAGACTGCTCTGAGCCTTTAATACAGTACATGTCTTTTCTTTTAAAAAGTGTCTGTTCACTGTTCTATAAGACACTGATGCATAATCCAAAGATGAAAAAAGGTTGCATATTTTCCATTGATTAAGTCTTTAAGTAGCTAAATGTCTTAATTGGAGACTAAGAAAGTCTAGGAAACCATATCTTATTTATGTGCTATTTATCTGAGAACTCGATGCAACTTCACAATATGCAGTTAGCGGGACACCTGTTCAATTGAGTTGACCTTAAATTTGATCAATACAGAAAACAATTAGTATTGTATATTTAGGTGGTATTGATATGCACAGCTGCTTGTCATCTGCATAATAATGGAAATCAATTCTATCATTCCAATGAAGGTGCTAAAACTCCTTATGTCACTAATGAGGTAATTAAAAGTTTGCAGGTGATATCTTTACACTATCACATTCATGCTGCTTTGGAGGAAACTGGGGATAAACTTGTTCCCTGTGGGAGAGAAATGAGGTGCAACACATTAGTAGTGGGAATGGGATCTCTTTTTTCAACATCCCTGTCAGGGTCTAAGAGACAGTAAATTAATGTAAATTATTTCAAGCAATGCTGAACTTTAACCTTCCCATGGCAAATCTGTATTGTACCATGCTTACCTCGCTTTACAACCTCCAAGTCCCTTCAGCCGCCACACATGGTCCCAAGACACTGATGGTCTTGGCGTATCTACAGCACCTATCAACTGCAAAGGTTCCTTTCCCTCCTCCAAACCATCCTGGGTTTGTCCTCTGAGAAATCACCCAAAACCACGAGGGAAACACTGTTAGAAGCACATCTGCAATAGGCTCATGTTGCTGAAGAGACCTTCCTTATTGCACATAGTACATTTCTTCACTATATACTGCATGCAGATACAACATTAATTAACATTTTATGCTGTTTTGTGTTTGTTTCTACCACCTCATATATCAAGAATGACTGTCCTCCTTGAGTCTGTAGTCTATAGTTAACACTGTTCTTTGTATCCACTTACCTCTTCTCTTTTCTCATTGGATCTCGTAGTGTAGGTGTGTTCCTATGGGTTTTGTGTTTAGTGTCGAAAAACCAATGCAGTTTGTGTTGTAAGACTTGTCAGGTTCTCTTGGAGTAATGTGGGACACATCAGCAGATTGTAATGACATAATGTACATGGGTCATTGATTGAAGGTATGATCAATAAACTAAATACAAACCCTTACTTTCTGTTGAATGTATATTACACATACTGTCAACGGGCTGCATTAGATTCTTGCTCTTTGGATCTTTTGGCTGCACCATGACCTTGAATATAACATGTCGTTTAGCAGAATTAAGTCTCAGATATTCAGAGTACTGGACAGCATAGGCAAAGTTGGGAAAAAAATCATTGAATCTAATCTGATAATAATCAAAGCTAAACAAGTGTCACCCTGAGTTCAAACAAAGTCAGATACTTTGATGCCCTAATTTTTCAAGTGAAGTGTGTAGTGTATCATATTATGTGTTTCAGACTATGGGTTTGGATGGCTTTCATTTTGCCTGATTTAATACCATACCATCAACCTAGACTCCTAGAGTTTGACATTGATAACTTAATTGAATTTGTGTCAGCAAGGTGCTTTGACTGCACCCAACTCAAGCCAAAGTTTTAGCCTTAACATATAAACATGACATAAAAACAAGCAAGCCATCATAATCCGTTCGCTGAAGATTCCAGCAGATTAGAAACAGTTAAACATTTTCCTTTGTTTGTTGTTTTCTAAAATGTGGAAACACATAAGCACAGTTTCTATTAAATGTTTAAAGAATTACATTTAAAATCATACATCTAAAGTAAAATTTAGTATAAGAGTTTTATGTGATGATAAAAGCCATTCAGTCAAAATACTGCAGTGGTGCTTCAGAGGCAAGCCATTTGCTCATCATCATTCCTTTCAGGGTAGATAGATATCACTATGATATTAACGATGTAAGCTCATTATACCCCCTGAATGTGAGCTGTGTACAAATGGGGACCTATTCCTTTTCACACAAATACTGGAATTGTCATAGGTTGTTTGCATTTTGGAAATAAAAAGGTTAGCAGGAATGCTCTCCAACTTAAGTGTTACTATGTAATATTAGCTGGAGCTACCCCTGCTGAATAATATTTCCTCCATTAAGATAATCTAAATAGAAATACACATCATATGCATGTATTTTAGCAGCAAAGGAAAAAAACATACATAGCAATGATAGTCTCAACATTCTTTTTCATTTTAAATCAAATTCAAGAATTATTTTTTCAATGCAGCTCTATTCAACAATAAAATGTTTAATACTTCATAGTTTCAATCTCTATCACTCGTCAATAAATATGTGCATTCAGGCTTTACTTAATTCTATGCATGACAGAAAAGATCAAATCAAATAAATAAAACTTACAAATAAACTTAAAAAGCAGAGCAGTTACTCGTTAAATGCAAACCAGGCTTTTGATGATGTTATTCAGTAAAATGTAGAGGCGTACTTTGCATTCTCCCTTCTTTGCTCTGGCCGAGATAGATAAAAATGTATCAACTTAATGCCAGTGAAAGTGAAAGATTCGTTAGTAATCTATATCTGGGAAAAAATGCACAGCAACAGAAATTATTAAGTCATAATTCACCGTCACTGGTTCCCAGCTTGGCTACATATTACTTTTGAATGACAAAAAAATGAGACATAGGGATACATTTTTAACAAATCTTTATCTTTTTTATAGTGATGAGTGAGAAATGGGATGCCTGACATTTCCTGAGCCCCATCACCCCCTCTTTCAGCTAGTGTTACATCTTTTTGAGTTAATTGGGGAAAAACACAACAGATGGTTCTGTAGTCATCTACCAGTTTGACTTCTGTCTTAAAAAAGTTTGACTCACTTCTGAATGCAGAATTATTTCAGATGTCATGCTTTTAGCCAGTCCTTGGTGGATTTACTGGCATGTTTTGGCTTACTGTCAGGGTCCAGTTCCACTTCAGCTTCATTACAGATGGTCTCATATGCTCCTCGAGCACCCTCTTAAACATGGTACTGTATGATGGATTCATTCCTACATGTGTTTCCTTAAAATCCTTACATGTTTGCCTAAAAGAGTTTCTTCATGGATAAAAGACTTGTTTTGGTCCAATTATTTTACTGGACTATTGTGCTTGTTGATGTAACAGTACTGTTTACTATTGTTTGCTACCGTAATGGTAAATTGACTCTAGTCATGTGACCACTCAAAGCACTTTAACCCTACATGTCTCATTCATCAATTCACACCCTCACACAGCAACTATATTGAAGCATACTAGGTGCTAAGTAACTAACATTCACACACATTCATGCACCTGGTAGACACATCAGGAGAAAAAGTAGGGTTCAGTGTCTTGCCCAAGAACACTTCGACATGTAGGGGAATCGAACCGCCAATCCACTGAGCTACAGCCGCTGTAGTACAGTATGGCTATAAAAATAAATTCCACTTGCTACAGCTCAGAAATAAATGTTTACTGACTGTGTAGTTAAAACTGTAGCTTTGAAGTATACATTTAATTGTCACAAATCTTCACTTTCCAGTGGTGTATACAATGTGTAGGTATATGGAAAGGAGGCTGAGTAAAATATATATTAATTTGTCATGTCCTGCCCGGGATATCTGCTACTAATAGGCTAATCTGGCCGAAACAGCGTACAGTATATTTTGTATATTAGGAAGTTTACAGACAACAAAACAGCTGCAGGCTATGTGTAATGTCAAAATACCATTCATGAAGGTAATGGTTGTGGTTGTGTTGTATTGTATTGTACAGAGTATTTTATTCCTAGCTATGACAATCTTTTACTCCTAATCAATTAATCCTGGTCTCTAAACCTCAGTTATTGATAAAACCCAACCAGGCGTTTACATAAATCCAAGATGTCATTTGAGAATATGAAAAACACATTATTGTAAAAGTTGGGAGACATTAACACAAAAGCCCTTAGCTGTATCTGTTATGAGAAAATAAAATAAATGACTCTGAATCAGTTTATATGTTCTTCTTATGCCTTAAAGAAAAGTTTTATATGTTTCCTGCAATAGTTCCACTATTAACCCACACTACCACATTAAATCAGACTTTATAGTACTCAAGAATGTTAAGCAACAAATTAAAAAAAACATTCTTCTTGTTCTTGAGAGAGAGAAAATCACACCTCTGAAGAAGTTACACCAATACCATCACAATCATGAATTATGCATTGATTCTGTATTTGGTAGCATTTCAGTAATCTGTATTTATCTTTGTTATTCTTCTTCATTAACACAGTGACTGTATTATATTACAAATGGTTATTATACTGTGTAATGAGGGTATAAATCTGTCATGTATAAAAAGAAAAAGGAGTCTTGAACCTATTACTCAAAAACTCAATCACTTTAAACAATACATCAGCAATTTGAATAGCACATCAGTTCAGTTTATCACTAAATGGCCTTCATCTGGTTAGTTCTAAAACAAGGCTTTTTAAAAAAAAGGCTGGATAAAAATGAGCCTGCTGCAACTGGCAAGTGCACATTTGAAGGTCAGGTCTTAAGAGGGAGAAATCCTCCTAACTGTGCCAATTCATTAATCTAAGGTTCAATGCAGGAACAAAATGTATTTGGATGATGAATGTCCAGATCAAAGGCTTTTGCTGCCCCAAAGGCATGAAATTAAACTGAAGTAAAGCTCTTGCACTATTTTATGAATTGAATGTATGCTATTGGTGCAGCTGATTTTTTTCTTTAAATATCAGAGATGTAAAGAATGCTTTTACAACACAGTTATTTGGAGGACACACATGCTAGGGTCCTGGAGTTTAACTGATTCCTAAGCGCCCCCACGACCCGACCCCGGATAAGCGGTAGATAATGGATGGATATGAACTAAAATAGTGTGAACGTTGTTATGACTGTACGGAAACACAAAGTAAAGTCTCTAGTTAATTAAGAAGTTGTTTAGAAGTAGATATTGCAATGCCTGACAGAAACATTGCCACCCAAAAAAAATCTGACAATATCTTTGGATCACTTTTAGCTTTTATTACATTAGCATTGTCTGTTACATTGTTTCAGTGAGCTTCTACAAAGTCACCAGATTTATTTCCATCCAGTGTTGCGTTCATTTTTCAGCAAGATCTTTTAAGAGTTTGACCACTTTGCAAAGCCTTTTTACAGCACATCCCAAAGATTCTCTATAGGGTTCAGGTCTGGACTCTGGTGGCCAGTCCATGTGCGAAAATAATGTCTCATGCTCCTTGAACTGTGAATTCTGGCATTGTCATCTTGGAATATGGTCGGCCATCAGGAAAAAGAAGCTCCATTGATGGAATAACCTGCTCATTGACTATATAGAGGTAGTCAGCTGACCTTATTCTTTGGACATATAATGTTGCTGAACAAGGACCCGACCACCTGCAGCAGCCCCTAATCATAGACTGCCCCCTCTGGTTTGGGGGCAGAGGGGGCCTTTTCTTACCCATGCTAGAGCAGGGCAGTCTGGACCTATCAGACCAGATGGCCTTCTTTCAGTGCTCCAGAGTCCTGTCTTTATGCTCCTCAGTAAAATGAAGCCTTTTTTCTCCAGCTAACCTCACTGGTTAGTGGTTTTCTTATGGCTGCACAGCTATGCACCCCAACCCTTGACTTACTTTCACATTGTTCACATAAACATGCTCTTACTTCCAATTTTAAAGATGAGCAATGAGCTCTACTGTTGTTTTTCTACCATTTGATTTAATCAATTGATAAATAATAGCCTTGCTAAAGAAAATATATTTTGGTGTTGATTCATCTTGTACTCGTGGGAGACATCCATCCATCCATTTTCTGAACCGCTTAATCCAAGTGGGTCGTGGGTGTGCTGGAGCCTATCCCAGCTGTCAAGGGGCGAGAGGCGGGGTACACCCTGGACAGGTCGCCAGCCTGTCGCAGGGCCGACATGGAGAGACAGACAACCACTCACACACACACTCAAACCTAGGGAGAATTTAGAGTGCCCAATTAACCTCACATGCATGTCTTTGGACAGTGGGAAGAAGCCGGAGTACCCGGTGAGAACCCACGCATACACGGGGAGAACATGCAAACTCCACACAGGAAGGCCACAGTTCCAAGCCCCTCCTCAGCCGGAATCTGGCCCCGGCCGATTTGGGACTCGAACCGGCGGCCCTCTCACTGTGAGGCCGCAGTGCTAACCACTACACCACCGTGCAGCCCTAATCAGAACATTTAAAGTTTAAAACTTTTAATTTCTTCTTATTATATATAAGAAGAAATTATATTATATTATTTATGTGTTTTTCCATGATAGTTCAGAAAACGGTTGTGCTTAGGGCACCGCTATGGTTAGCAGCGGCTCTGGCTGTGTGTGAGGTGTGTGAAGTGTGTGTGTGTGAGGTGTGGCTGTGGATGGAGGTGTGTTTACACCCGGCGGTGCTGGTTGCCTGTGCTAGACACAGCAGATCATCCATCTGCGGGAGGTTGTCGTCTCGGTCTGTGCAGGAAAAAACACGCTGTGATACAAAGAAGTACCTCAGAAATAACCTTTTTACTTTTTACAGCTTTTACTCACCCGCCGGAGGGACTGATGAAGTTAACAAGCGTGTACTCCACATCTTCCTCCTGCTCGTCTTCATTGTTGTGTCGGCTGAGATGAGTGGTGATGTTGGAGTAGAGAGCGTCGTCCTGCTTCTTCATGAATCTCACCGTGGCGTAGTGAAGGTCGTCCTCTGCCTGGTTCTGCTGAACATCAGGCCACAACAACCCCTTCATCAATACACCGATCACTGAGCTGACAGCGATCATCTGAACTGAATATATGCAATAATTCATGTCCTGTTGTTCCCTTATTTCCCCATAATGACCTGCATTCCACACGTTTTCCCATTTATTATATAGCTATTTGCAAAACCTAAAATTAAAATTAAAGTCTTCCACTTTTTTCAAAGGGCAAATAGTTCATTGATGATTTGTTGGGATGGGAAAATCTAATCGAAAAAAACAATATCAGTTTTTATTTTATTTTAAAAAGCCCTAGGTAAATTAGTCTGGCAAACATCAACTCATCCACTGAGTTTACACCCCACGCCCCTGTGCATGAAACCTGCACGGTGTCTTTGAACTTATCTTACTTTTATTTTTTTGTCTTTTTTGTGAGTTTTTAAACTTTTAAATGATTTTATTGCAATTTTAGCTATTTATTTACACATCTTACTACTTTCTTTGCACTATCTGTAATGATTTTAATGTTTTCTGTAAAACATTTTAAATGATCTTCAACATGAAATGTGCAACACAGATAACCCGGCCTAATAAATACACCATCCACACCAGAACCAAACTCTGGAGGCACATTTCCCATGAACAGCTGTGGAAAGACCGTGTGAACATGGCCTGTGTAGTTAATGATCGTATCGCTGTCTGATGTCCTGATGAAGGCGATGGAGGAGGAAGGTTTGCTCTGTAGTCTTCCTCCTTACCTCTGCTTTGCTGTCTGCTCTCTCTCCGGACTCTGCGCTTGGTTTTGAGGACCTCTTTCTTCTGAGGACAACACTGTACACAACATCCAAGCATCATCATCATCGCAGTGCAGGCGACTGAATTAGAGAAGTTTACTGCAGTAAAACTGAGCGTCTCACCCGGTAACAACGCCGACCACCAGGAGGACGAGCAGAAAAACAGCAGAGGCGGGTTGGACAGCTAATCTCCTCGAGCCTGGGACACAGTGAGAGATGGATCATCATCCAGCAGCGTTTGTGAACACGAGCTCAACATGAAACAGTAACTCTGGAGGAGCACCAGCATGTCCACGTCTGAGGGAAACATGTGTCAGAACAGACTTACTGATGTTATTCCAGGCTACATAAGTCTACCTCATGCAGCCTAGTGTAACATCTGTAAATCTACAGTATCTATCTATAAATACTTAAGTACTACAAGTAGACTGCAAGTTTACATCAAAATGTTCTGCTCAGGTACTAAAAATAAAAGTAGAGGTAGCCCAGCCTGTTGTGTAGCTATTTAAGACAACAATCAGCTTTGAATATATTGTTTATGCTGCTTTTTCTCAAATGGGGATACAAATACCCCCAGGGGTCCTGTGGCACAAGGGGTAGTTGAGATACAGTAATAAAATCACAACAATACTTTTAGTAAAATATCTGATAATCCTGTAATAATCCTGGTAAGCCGGTAGGCCTAAAGGAAATCTTTCTGTAAGTTTATATAGATAACATATTCTCAATATTCAGTTTTATGCATTAATGTGAAATATTTTTACTCTGATCAGGCTGTGGCTGGATCTCTGGATTGTAAAAAGATTTTCCCTCCAGCTACGAAATTTCTAAACACGTCTGTTCTGCAGAAGCATGGAGGGAAAACGGGCAGGAGAAGACATTTATCGTGATATTACCAGATAGATCGATAGATCGATAGATCGATAGATCGATAGATCGATAGATAGATCGATAGATCGATAGATCGATAGATCGATAGATAGATCGATAGATAGATCGATAGATAGATCGATAGAT
>JAVQJG010036835.1:0-15325 GCA_036024015.1 Craterocephalus amniculus
CTTTCCTTCCTTCCTTCCTTCTTTCCTTCCTTCCTTTCTTTCTTCCTTCAGATGTTACGTGTAGAAAACCTCCAAATGTGACCAATGGCAGAAGCCTTTGGGTTCTTCATCGTGTTCCAATATATGGCGAAGCTGTGGAACACAGCTGTGATGACGGCTACACCCTCATTGGGAATCCTAGCATTAAATGCAATGAACATGGTGTATATGATTCACAACCTCCTGAATGCAGAGGTAAGTCGTTGTATTTTCTATGTTATTTTAAAGAAAGGTGGTTAGAAAAGGTTGAAGAAGAGGTTGACAAAGTCTTGTAAAGTTGTTTTTAATGAACACATCCCTTTTTTTAAATATTCTCTGCAAATTCATTGGGTTCTTCTTAAGGTGAACAAACCCATTTCACATTATCCCATCTTTCATTTCACTGTTCCATGAAAAGGCCTTTCCTTTAACACAAGCAGGTAACCCATCCATTGTTTTCTTCAAGAACTATTTTCCTCGATGTTAAAATAGTTGCATTTCAGAACCTGGACTCAGAATAGCCCAACATAAATTGAAATGTCCTTGTTTTTTAAAAAAAGACTTCAGACGGAAGTAATTAATTGGGGCAAATGGGCCCTGGTGACTGTCTCAGACTAAACAAATACACTGTAAATGCAACCAAGAGACCACTGGAATGTATCTATGTCAAACTACTGTAAAAGTGCTGATCAGCTCAATTTATTTATTATTAAAGTTACCTTCCAACACAGTGGAGAGAATCTACTAAATGCTCTGCAGCCTTTTAGGCACTGAGTTGTTGCAGGAAGTCCAGAACATAGCTATGTAAAGTTAAAAAAAATGTTTTATGGATGAATATGCATCCTCAATTTACTTATCAGATTTCTTCAGTGTTTCACACATAATGAAAGAGGCTGAAACAAACAGGATTAGTAAGTAGTTATGCCAGGCCAAATGGGTAAAGACATTCCTGTCTGTACATAATGTAGGTTTAAATCAACACAGCCAGTCATTCTACGCTGTTCCACATTTTCCTTAAGGGAAAGGCATCTCCCGGGGTAGCAAGGCTCATTGCTTGCAGAGTGGAATTAATTAACCCTATAAAGCTGTAAATCCGGATGTATAATGTTTGTTATACACAGCTTCTGAGACATTTTCCAACATTTTATGGTAAAAACTTTGCTCAAAACTCTGTAATTTACAATATATCACTTGTCTTCTACTCCTCATGGATACATGGATACTGGGAAGCATATGATTATACTACAGTAATTTAGACTCACCACAGGGTGATAAAGGGTAAATATCTTTGGTTGCAGTCTCTGTCTCCTAATACTTTAGTCTCTAAAAGATAATTCATACCATTAAAAGACGAGATATTCATGAATAATGCTTTTTTTTGACACAGTTCTGTTTCACTAGCTGTACCAGTCTCAGGACACTTGAGCTGATTTTTATACACTTGTGAAATGTAGTCAAAACAGTGGCTTCCCTGGAATGTATGTCATAATCAAAGAGAGCTTTGTTATACTTTAAAGTTTGTGCTAATTTACAAATAACGGCGCAAATTATACAAAAATCCCGAGTGTGGTCTCGTAGCTCTCCAAACCTTAAAAAGCCTCACAAGAATGTCTCAGTAAAGACTTTGCAGTACACTTTCAAGTGTGTAAAATGGTCATCTGGAACAAGGTTTTAGCGTGCACACTGTTGGTGTCATCAGATAAAGTCAGGACTGAAAACACATTCCCTTTTGAAACATCATCAGCTCATCGCTTTATCACTTTGCACAATTCATTTATGAACTATCTAAATGTGTGCTCACCTCATGTGGTTTATAAACTAACTGCCACACTCATTACCTCTTAACAAATTAACAAAGTGCTGACTTGACCAACTTTTTCAGAAAGAGTTGGTCATTAGTCACAGTCCTCCTTCACTGATGCTCCGTGAAGTTCCAAATAACAGCTTTCCATGCAAGACTGGAAAATAACTGGAAGATTCTTTTCATTTTTACTCTCTACAAAATGTGAAGCAAACAGGATCATATGCCTGATGCATGACTTCGATCTGAAGGCACTGCACGTTCCACATGCCAGATTAAATCCATATGCATGCCCCACCTTTCGCTTCATAAAAGGCTGATAAATGACTTTTTTTTTTTTTTTTACCTCGGATAAATTTAGCAGTCTTCTTCGTTTGTAGGTGTGGCAACAGAACATAGGGTTACAGAAAAAATGATAACATCCATTACTGCAACAGCACAAGGTATACAATGATAAATAATAATGGTTTTCATTGAAATAATGCTGAAATGGACATTAGATTAAGAATAATATAATTGTACTGTACTATAATGACTCCCTCAGGTACATTTGTTGAAAACAAGCTGAAATTATGTTTCATGTCACAGAAACGTCCACTTCTACAGTTGTGCCCACCACACCCACAGCCCCCAACAGAGATAAGACTATCGCAGTCACTGCATCCGCAACTGTCTCACCTTCAGAAAAAGGTATAAAAAGATGTTCACTTGAAAACTTTTAGATACTGCATGTTAATGTATGCAATTATAGTATGCACATGCATTTCAAAAATTGCATTTAAGACATGGAAGAACCATCTTTTCCTCATCAAATGCAAGAAGAAATAAAAATGGCCAACTGTTATTGTTGGGCCTGCAATGACAAAAAAGTGCATGTTCTCATTCATCTAAGTCATGGTAACCATACGAGGTTTGATAAAGGCAAATGGATTTCTGTTTGGTTCTTGAACACGTTTTACCTCTAATCTGAAGTCCACCCAAAGTGAATAAGCCTTTCAGATGACAGGTGAAACCTCCTAAAGAACCAAAAAGCAGACGTCCAGTTGCCTTTTTTCACGCTCTTTTTATATGTCTTATCTCTTATCTTATAACTATTTTTGTTCAAAAGGTGGGAAATTCATTACGACACTCCAGGGTAAAGCTGCTACAACTAGTGCAACAACGTCTGCATCATTGTCATTAGGAGGTATCTAATGATTTTTCTTCTTTTTTTTAAAAAAACCTCAAGAACAATAAAAAAAATTATAACATTATTTAACAAGTTAAAATAGTCTTTTGTTTTGTTATTTTGTTGTGGAGGAAAATCATGTTTTCATTATTAGGTGAAAATTCTTCTGAACAAGTCCACTCCACAGATAGATTCTTTGCCAGTTATTTCCATATGTGTCATTATGATAAAGGAAAGTTGTGGATATTGTTGACATATCAGTACTGTAAATCTTGGACTTCTGGCGAATGCATGTCAAAAGTAAAATTAGCGCCAGCTGTGTGGAAAGCTGATCATAAACCATCGGAGTGGTTACATGTGACTCACAGGAGGATGGACAGGATTTCTAATCATGTTATCGCTTTATTTAAAGACTTCACTGCTAGTATAACTTCCTATCACTCTAAAACAGAATTTCATATTTTTTAAATAACGAAATAAGCTCATTCCAGACATGGGCTCTTGTTTGGAATGAGCTCTTTTACTGTGGGCTGGATACTTAACTCCCAAGTAATTCATCACATAAAACAGTTTTTTGGCTGTAAACCAGAGAAAAATGATGAGAAAAAAACATGCTGGGTGCAATTCATATGTAGTAACAGGGTATAAAATCTCATTTGAATCTTTAATAATAAAAAAAAAGAGTTATTCCTAAATTGTTAAGTACCTTCTTCTAACATAATAACACAATGCTCACACATTGCCTTCAGATTGCTTATAAACTTTATTAAGTGATATTTAATTTATCCAAATTAACTGATTATTAAAATGTGTGGTGACATTTAACAGAAAATACATGCCTGAATTAACCTGTTAATGAATGTGTAACTGAATAAAAAGTGTTTGTTTTAATTTGACCTGTTTACATAGCAAAACTGTTTTATTTTTGCAGGAATGCCGAAGGAGCCCATAGATACATATAAAGATTTTGGTGAGTTGTGTTCTAGCCTGAAAAAAATGTTAATACTGTTTTTTTGGTTGTGCATGTAACTTGATTTTAATATAATTCCCCCAGGAAATACAGCAGTTATAATCAGTGTGATAGTCGTTACTTTAGGTAATGTGCAAGCTTTCTTCTTTAGGTTTCTGTCATTACATACAGTGATTGAAATTCTCAGTGTATTAAGTCTTTCTGTCATTTTCATTACAGTTGCATGCATATGTATATACTTTTTAAACAAGTTTCTTCTGAGGAGAAAAGGGTGAGTAATTTTATTTTTTTACATTTAACTTATCGCATGCCTCGTATATCTATGCTTTCATACTGCTGTTATTTATCTTTGCATGTTTTGCTCTTTAAAACTCTTTCAATCTACTTATTATAGTCAGAACATAAATGTACAACCATCACTGTTATCAGATACTAGATCTTAAGTTATTTCTATCAACACACCAGTCAGTCAATCCACACACAGTAACAACAAACGCAGTGGAAGTTTTAGTTTCTCCTCTGCTTTTTGGTGTTGTTACAATATAGGCTATTTTATATGACTGTGTTTCCGGACTGCTGAGGAATGAAGGAAGTCTAGAGGAAATCCTCTGATGAAAACAACCTCCAGCATAAAAGGATAGGGGGAGAAACGGACAAAATAACAACAACCAAATCATTGATTAAGATTTCAACCTGTGACATGAGGTTAGCAGTATGAGAAAAATACCCCAGCTTTCATCTTAAAATAACTAGTTCCGCTTCAACAGGAGAAATTAATTTATTAACTTTTTATGATATGCAAGCTTCCAATATTTTAACAAGCCAAAGTTTTTGAAAAAAAGTCTTCTGTCTTATTTGCAACGACTAACACTTAACACACTGGAATGCAAATTATGAATATACATTTGGTGGTTTAATTAACTTTTTAATTCAGGGATTCTGACACACATTCCTTATTTGATGACACTGTAGCTCATATGACACTGGAGAAGACCTGAAGCCGGAGTTATTACAGTTCCAAAATGTTTAGATTGCCTTCCTCACTCAGGTATCTATAACTTCCTGTATATTTATTATCATAAAAAAACATCTAAATACACCCCTGAAACATATTTAAGCCCATTTTTTATTCTTACCTTGTTTTGAATGGAAATATAAAGTATTATTCTTCTTCTTACAGGGAAGCATTTAAAGGATGACTGTTGTGACTTATTACTTTTTGTACCACTGTGTGAATGAAACTCAAAACTAAACAGTTTTTAATGCATTTCTTGTAAAAACTATAGCTCTGCAAATGGGGTCGCACCTATCAGTTAAAACATCTGCCACCAGCGAAGGACGTGCCAACAAACGGACTGCCTTTCTGAGTCTGCCGCGGGAATATCCATTTGTTTTTATACTTTTGCACTATATCAGGTCTTCTTATCACATTTGAGTAGGACATTCCACAAGTTATTGAGCAGATGCACTTTTTTAAAACTTTTTAAATCCTTTTTCTTTATTGGCACATTAACACATGTTTATAAATATTTTTTTTAATGTTTCTTGTTTCATTATTTATGTTTTTAAGTATATACTTTAACATTGTCTTCCTGTGTTGTGAATTTTTAAAGAAATAACATTTCAGTGTTTTGAGAACTATCAAGCCTGCAAATTGCCATGGCTCTTGTTTTTCTTTCTTTTTGTTTTTATCAGAACAGAGACATAACAGAAGTTATTCAAGAAGTTGACAAAGTATTTGATTCAGTTTTCAGACTGAATTGGCGGTTGTTAAAGATACTATCAGCCACATTCTTCGCCTACTGACTTTCTTTTCATGATTGTCTATTGTTCCTGGCCCCTTTTAGTAGCTGCCTAAAAAAAAAAGAGTAGAATATCTGCTTTTGATAAAGCGAGCACTATACACAAGCTACCAATGTGAGTTCAAAGATAAACTAAAATAGTTCTGTTAATAATTCATAAATGAATGTTCATTCATGATTTGAATTTTTTTTGCAAGACATTTGCTGAGGTGAAATGACTCAGTTTGGAAATTCATAGAGTATTTGCCAAAGTATTTTTATATAAAAAGTGGAGACCTTTCTTTTACAGGAGAAACAACATGAATGCATTCATTGTCAGTAGTGAATAAGAGCATGTTATATCCTGGCATGGGTGTGGACTAGTCCAGAGGAAAGCCCCCGTTGTTAAATGTGATGACACTGCTTCATTCTGTCCTGGACTGGCGTGACAGAGGTGTCTTTGCTGGCTTGGAACAACCAGAGAAGCTTTCTTTAGTCAGGAGAGCAGGTGTCTTCCTGTAGCTTCCCTCGGTGTAAAACTTGGACTTGACCTTTATTGGAAAGATACTTGGATTAATTGTGCAGAAGCTAAAGCATGGTCACAAACAGGATATGCAGTCATTGTCATAACCATCAATCTAAGTTATGGGAAAAAGACGGTTAAAGACCACAGAGGGTGGGTTTTCTGTTTTTACTCAGAAGCCACTGTGACAGTAGTTACCCCGGGAAGTGATTAAAAAGGATTGAGTGTCGTTCACAGGAGACATTGGAAATTAATCCTGTTTCTTTTGGGGATCATTTAGATTAAAAAGAAAACCCTGACATACTGTAGCAACAGTTTTGTTATTGTCAACCCACATCAAGAGATGTGAGAGATATGTGACGGGTATTGTCTGTTGCTTCTTTAAAGCCGTCTTCAAAAAGATAACAAAAGAAAAGGCCATGCTTTCAAATTGTGTAACAAATCCCACACAATGATTAAAAAGAAAAAAAAATGAAGTTAACCCGCGTGAATTATTAAGAAACAGTTTTTCATAGTTTTTCCATACGGCACTTTACTTCCAAGGACATATTCAGTGATTCAGTTTTTATTTTTTAGTCATATTTTGCATTTTATTTATTTAATGTATTTTTATATTTTATTCAAAATCATTAATTAAATATGCTTCGTCAAATTTCTATAACATAAATATTCTATAAAAAACATGCCTGTATCGTTTTCTTTTCCTGTTTATCACAAAATAAAGTTTGGTTTTTAAAATGTATGTATGTACATTTATAAATGTTTATTCTGCGGTAAATGACAGTGTCTTTCGTTACTCACTGATGTCCCCTGAAGTGGCACAATTAGAAATTTTCCATCCCCACCCATGGATATACTGGAAAACAGCTGTCAAATAGACGTACATTGTGGTGAACACTGCATGAAAGACTAAAGACCCTGGTGGTATTTTCATGGCACTGTGTTGGTTCCCCTTGTCTCAATAGACCTTCTCTTACACACAAGATTTAAATTAAATCGATCTCAACAGATAAAGTAGCCTAAAACCTTTAAATTATCCAATGATTTGAGGCATGTGAGTGCTGTGAAGCACCTAAGACTCAAAGGGCATTGATTGTCAAGGACGAGATTTGGAAAATGCTTGTGTAAAGGTTTACTTCAAGTCTACACAAAGCTGTTCTGAGTGATCACTTCTTCCTGTGATGAAAGTATTTTGTCATGATGGGAGTGGTGTTGTCCTTCATGACTATGCTCTCAGGGATCACCCAATGAAATGTCTGATTAATGTGAGGCTTTGGCCTTGTATACCACGTCTGACTCAGATTTTCGTCACTATCACCACACACGAAAAAGCCATCCAGAATTCCGATTTTCAGCATCGGATTTGGCATCCTTAAGAAGCTACATACTATTTTATTTCTTCATCTGACCTCTATTATTTGCTTGTGTTAGTCCTCTGTATAAATTTGGTCAAACTAAAACAATTTCTTTTATTATTTATTGTTTTTTCAGTGACACAAAATAACTGAAGCGAGCCATAATATTTAACTTTATTTCATATAAAAAAATTTTTTATGGTTATTGCAATACTAACCAAGTCAAACTATAAATCATGGTGTTGGAAGAAGGTTTCATAGAAATGAAGTTATTATCCTGGGCGGGACTCAAAGAAGTGTGGAGCGTGTCATAGCAGTGGCTTGTCATAGCCTTTTTCTGGCGATATGAGAAAACCAAATAAGTCATAAAAGGCTGTAAGATTTATCATAATCCATCAGATGGTGGATTTCTGAGCAACCCTAAACCCACAATGTCATTGTGGAATGTACACAATCATGTCACAACAAAACCAAAAGTTCAACAGTCAATACAGTTTTAGTTATGAAATCAAGCTGCAAAACTCACATTTCCAAACATAGTTTAGAATGTAAAACACTAATTAATGCCCCTATGTTAGTGTTGTATTGCTCATAATAGGTTGTATCCATTTAGAACACTGTTTTTACAGATTTCACTGCCCATTTCCTGTGGGCTTAAGTCTCACAAAATGTTAACAGAGAAAAAGTTGTGAGTTTTCCTCCTCTTCCAAACCTGTTTTTACTACGCAGAAAGGCACCACTCCCATTCTGGCTCATCTCTGACAAGCATCGAGACAAAACATTTCCAAAACACTTGGGAAATCACAAAAGCAGAGGCTAAAAGAGTTCATGGTTACAACTGTGACACATCAGTCACCACTTGACCAGTTTCCCGCTAAACATGATTATGCAGTAACAGTGGAAACTGTCATTTTAGTTTCCACTGTCATTTCCCTTTTTATTTCCACAGTGAGTCCAAACTGCTGGCTGGTCAGGGAATCAGAGAAGGGAGATGCAGAGAAGGGACACTTATATTTGTAGAATTATAATGGAATTGTTTTGTGGTGGTAAGATATTAAGAAGATAGTGTAATAAAATATGTCACAAAATGAAGCTCAAAGTTAGTTTTATTAATGTTACAATAATTTTGAAAAATTGTATTTGTATTTCACTTCATATTTAGAAACTAATCTCAAAGGACTACAGAGGAAAACAGAAAAACTATTTAAAATGGGGATTTAAAGAAGAGCTAAAAAGACACAATAAGGAAAAAACTTTTGTAAAAACATAAGTTTTAAGGTAATTTTAAAAGCATGTGTAGTCTGTGGGTCAGATGCCCAGGTAGTCAGGAAGGGCATTTTGCAGCAGAAAAGGATCAATCGCCCTTTGGGCAGAGCTTGGTTCTGGGGCTTGGAGGGTGTTTTCAGTGGTAGAACAGCACGCACTCCGTCAGGAGTTCTCTGAGGTATTGTGGGGCATGCACTGGTGGCTGAGGAGGGAGGTGACAGCGATGTTCTGAATGTTGTGCAGTCTCTGGATGCTCTGGGATCCCAGTGTGGAGCACATTACAGTAATTCAGCCAGGAGGAGACAGAGTATGTTTGGCAATGCTCCTTATGTGAAAGAATGATGTCTTACAGGTGTTTGATGGGGGTGAGTTGTGGATACATTTTAACGCCCAATTTCATAATGGGTAAGGTAAGGGGTATGATTTGACCAATGGTGACCAGTGATGATGGAAGGTCAAACTAATGCCACTCAGGATGGCTTCTGTCTTTGAGCTGTTTAACTGGATAAACTTGAGCTTCATTTACGCTGCTCTCTCCTCCAAACAGGTGGTCAATGTGAAGGTTAGAGGGGCAGAAGTTGTGTTTTTCCTGAATTACAGCTATATGTCATCAGAATATTGCATGCTTGTTGATGAGAGTGCCCAGGGGGAGTAAGTAGAAGTCAAAGAGGGTGGGTCCCAGCACCTATCCCTGAGGGACACCGAAGCTGACATTGTTGATGTGCAATCTTGCTTTGCCTGGAGCAACGTACTCAGTTCTGTCAGCTAGGTCTGAAATGAACCATCTAAGTCCATTATCTAATGGTTTATTTCAGGCAGTGGAGGAGAATAATGTGGTCAGTTATGTCAAAGGCAGCTGCTAGGGTGAGTAGAGATGGAGAACCAGTGTCTGCTGCCATCAGGAGGTCATTAGTAACCCTGACCAAGGCTGTTTTTTGCTATGGCCAGGGCAGAAACCAGACTAAAACCTTTCAAAATGTAATTGTGCTCGAGGTGGTCTTAAAGTTGTGCTACTATTGTGCTGCATTTTGAAACCAGAGATCCTCCAATTGTAGCCTCTTGAGAACAGATGCCCACACTGTGCCAAGATAACCATTTTGGTGCTTCATGATCTTCCCTGAACTATCTGTACCACAGCCTCTCTCATTTTTTGCTGTTTCACTTTATCAGAGCTAGCCTCTGGAGAAATGATATTTACACGTTGTAATTTGATAAAGGTTTAGACCTTTTAAAGAGGTTTAAAGCTGCTTCATTCCAAAGGGATTTCATATTCATCTTGAAAGTGATTTTGTTTTTTATTTTTTTGCTGTAGGCAAGCATAACACTTCATAATTCGTTCTGTGTGTCATCTTTATTTATTCTTACTAGGGGTGGGACAATACATCGATTTTTATCGATACATCGATCGTATGGTCAATGATTCAATGACATCGATCCAAAATCCTAATATCGGACAAAAATCGATGGAGTAACCAGTTATCAAACACACTTTTATTTTGAAAATATTTTCTTTTAAACTCAATGTTAATGTCAGAGCTCATTAATAAAGAAAGTTTAAATGATGATCTAGGTGCTTTTAGTGATGAATGGAAATAATTGTGATCAATCACTCATTATATTGCTTTGTATCGTTTCATATCGATCGGAGGATCCTAGATCAAATCGAATCGAAATCGTATCGTGACTGAATTTGAGATATCGGCAAACATCGAATCGCTGTATCACTATATCGATATAATATCGTATTGTGATCAAACCTGTGATTCCCACCCCTATGCAGAACTTCATCCATTTAATGTGAATCAGGCGTGTTTCACGGCCTCCTCTACAATAAATTGATGAAAAATTGTGATTCAAATTTGCTTAATTGGCCCCAAATAGATGAGATCAGGGTTAAGTAAAGTTTCCAGATCCAACCGCTTCACCGTCTGTGTCGTCTTCGCTTTGAGTTCTCCACCGGATTAATGTTTCATCTTCACATCTCTTGTGGCTCGCTCGGCCTCACGAGGTTTTCCCGCCATTCCAGATGCGCACTGAGCCGAGAGATGACAGCGATGTGTGACGGGATGATGGCGGTGGAGAGGAGAGGGGGAGGATGGAGAGCGATGAAGAGCCCCGTGGAAAGGAGGAAGGCTTAATGAGTATGCTGCCCCTGATTCGGGCACGAGGCGGGAGATGAGAGGGCTGCGAGTCGCTACGGGGGAAGCAGAGCCTCCCCCCCCAGTCCTCCACCTCCTCTCTGCTGCATGAAGACCATCATGCAGCCACTTCCACCCATTAACACACTTCACCGTAAACGCTGCCACCTGATTTCCATGATTCACAAGGAGGCTCCAGTCTGTGCTGGACTCCGCCGCTGCTGGTCGACTAAGAGGGTTAGCTTAAAAATACTACTCGCAGCTAATCCTCGCCCATCTTCCCCAATCACTGCCTCCCCTGAGAGGAAACGGAGGCCTGAAGGAGCTCGGCATCCGCTGCTGATTGGCTGAGCGTCAGCTGGAGGAGCACTCTCAGAGGCACGAGTGCACATTAAAGTTTCCACTTGCTTCAAAAGGGATTTTAGGCCTTGATCTTCAGTTTCAGCGGCGGTGAAGCAGCAATCGTAACCCGACTCTGGGCCGGTTATAGCAGCAGCAGCAGCAGCCTCTCCTTGGTGGCTGTGCGGATCATCTGACAGCATGGCGGGACAGCGTGGAGAGGATGAAGTCATCAGAGGTGCATCTGTGCAACGTGGGAACAACCTCCACCGCCTCGGACGGTTTTCACCTGCTGTCATTGCTGGTTTTCACAGAAAGCTACAGTATCTATTATATAAAGTGGGGGGAAAAAGTTCTCAGACACCCCATGCATTTAGTAAAAATCTAATCCATTCCAGTCCATTTTCTCTTAGCACATTTAAAACAAGAACATTGTACCAAATCACTGTACAATATAAGCAAAAGATAAACTAGAATGCATACAGAAGAATTAAAAAACACAATAAATAAATGTTCAAATTACATTTTCAAAAAAGTGCATTAAGAATTACTCTTAGGTGTTCAAATGCAGTTTCTTTTTTTACAGCCATATTAAAAATACGCAACAAAAACTGAAAAAAAGCCTTTACATTTTTTAAATGATTTGTTTTAATATAAATATATATATAAGAAAATAGGGTTAGATAGAGTGTTTTCACTGCGTCAGTTAATACCTGGATGACTGAGCATGAACGCAAACACATCACAGCGATGGAGTTAAACACGATCACAGTTTGTCAGCATGACGTCGTTTTCCAAGAAGATTATAAGATGAAAGTACAGGGACAGTTTGGATGTTGCATATAAGGAAAGGTACGACAAAAAACTTGGACTGATCTTCGGCAGAGATTTGTTTGATGACTTTGCACCAAGTAAGTGGATCAGAGCTCAGAACTGTTTCCTCGAGGTTGAACACGTGGAAATTTTTAATTTCTTTGTCACCACCAAACCCTGATGGATTTATACTTATTTTAAAGACAATAAAACAATGTGAAATAGGGACGTAACGTTTTAAAATCGATTCAAACTGGTTTAAATGGCAATCGATGTAGAAAAAAAGAAAATCAATTTGCAAACTATTTATATTTACTGCATCCGCTCGGACGGTTTTCCTGTTACACAACCCCTTTCATACAGATGAAATGTTCCGCCTCAATGACGTTTCGCCCGGATGAGTAAAACTGTTTCACAAAACAACTTACTAGCGCAAATAACAATGGAGAAAAAACACTGAAGAGGGGAAAGAAGGAAAACTGCAGCGGAAACGTCAAACAGACTCAGCCAAGGGAAACATGCAGCAGAATGTTTATTGGAAAACTAAATCAGCGTTTCACACATCCTGGATGTGGCAGCATCTCTGCGGGAAGCTGTACGGCACAGGTTTGTCCACCAGTTCAGAATCAGCAGGTAATCATCATAAATAGGCTTTTTTTTGGAGTCAGTAAGCCAAAGATTTTGATTTAATATGTGTTGAGTTTAAATAGAACATTTTGTGAGGAAAAACAGCCAATTGCTTGTTAATTTTAAGTGATATTTTATGCTGCATAACATACTATTGATACAGCTTTTAAAAAACACAAAATTGAGATTTATCTGATAAGTAAATTAATTGTAGAAAAATTGACAGAATACTAGATTCCCAAAATATTTGACATTTGCCGCACTATTCAAAATAAATTAAACGTCTTTTGTTCATAAAAAGATTTGTGATCATTTCCATACCTATATTAATTATTTGCTCAGTGTTTAGTTTAGTTAGTACAACAGGCAATAGAAGATCACAGTTTTACGCAACAGCGAAAAGTATAAATATAAGAAAATGACATTTCATTTGGCCATAAAATAACAAAAATCAATTGTTAGGAAAAAATTCGTAAAAAATGGAATCGAGAACCGTTACATCCCTAATGTGAAAGTAACTTTAGATGGTTTAGATGGGAAAATTGTATTTTATTTCAAAATTTTAAAATCGATTTTTGTTTTAAAAAATGGGTATCTGGAATCTTTATTCCATAATTTTAAAATCAATCTTCTTTTTTAGTTAAAAAATCTGTCATTTTTCAAATAAATGCAAACAAAATGTTAACTAAATTTTTAATTTAATTTCCATTATTATTTTCATTTAAATATTGATTCTCGTGTTGAAGAAACAAATCAAATCATAAAGGAATCTCGGTCCTACTGTTTATTAGTGGATGTTTGAGAGATCATGCAGTATTTGAGTAAACTCGATACTCGTGATGTTAAACTGAAATGTGATAACGAGTTAGATGTAGAAATCATTTATTTCATTTCATGTTAATTTTGCATTTAATAGTTACGACCTTAAAATTCCGATTTTATTGCAGCTTTGTGAAAAGTGTTTTTCTTGCTATAACAGCTTTTCTTTCTCTAACCGAAATAAACCTACCAGATATTTTTTTCTTCTTTGCTGATCAGATCTGTGGAGGCTCTGACCTCCGTCATGGTGGCTCATCTTGTTGTTCTTCCATCTCAGACGTTTTCTCGAGGCGTTTCCTGTAGACAAAACGTCAGATGATGACATGGAGAATCTTGTGGATGTGCATCTTCAGTACAAGCATTAAAATCAATGCAACTCTGGATGGAAATAAGCAGAAGCTTCTAGAAACAATGACATGGAGAAGCTGATACAGGAGGCCCAACTTTTTGTGAGAGTAGCTAGTTTTAACTTTATAAAACCAAATGTATCATTTTTTATATGAACACTCTCTGAGACATTTTGCATCACTTTTTGGTAAAAACTTGCTCAAAACTCTGCATTTTGCAATATGATACTTACCTTCTGCTCCCCAATGGATGCCTGATATATATTAATAAATGGCAACTATATCCCTAAAAGATTTGTGATTTTTTTTTGTCAAAAGGCCAAATGAAGACTTCTAATCTTCAAAAATTACTTCCTCCCCATGTTGTCTTGGGTTGAGTTTTAAAATGTCAAGCAATGTTGTGGTGGAGATCACATGCTTCTTTAATAAACCCTTAATGGCACCTGCATCTAACTATAGTCTTTATGAGACTTTATGGTAAAACCCATAGTGTTAGAAACCAGTCCGATATGGACACCACCTAAAAAATAAAGTAAATTAATGGATGTAATTCAGCAAAAGTGACTAAAAAGTACCAAAAAAGGGTAATAATTTACCTGGAGCTCAAGTCCTCGCGCTGCTTGATTACCGGGGCGCTACAGCTTCTTTGGCCTATAAAATATAATAAAAAGGAGTTATTTTAACTTAAGCCTCTTAATTTTAATTTCTTTTCTACTTGTTTTTGTTGACACTTTATTCCCTCCTCCCATACCTGCCACTGACTCTTTATTACCGACCCTCTTTACAGGTTGCATCCTGCCGCCAGCTAGCTTAAATTGAACGCTACGTAAATGTGGACAAACTGACTGCGCATGCGCAAACACACATCGTTCCTATCAGAGTGCTGTAATGAATATATCAATATATGGCTCTGGTTCCTATCATAGATATACATAATAAAAGCATTTATTATGTATGTCTATGGTTGCTATGTTTGGCACGCTACAAGAGGTAAAGGGGGAATTGTGCAGCTTCTCCGTGTGGCCAGCAGAAGTCATTGTTAAGGGATTTTTAAAAAATATACTTTACAACAAACTACTGAAAAAGCAAAGTGCTTTACAAAAGATAAAACAGCCATTAAAAAACACATCAGAAAACAACAAAACAACTATAGCAAAGTACAAAAATATGAAAGGATAAAAGAAAAATAAATATAGAAATGCCATCACACTACTGGGTGTTAAAAGCCATTCTAAATAAACAAGTTTTAAAAACTATCATTCATTATTAGCATTGACAATGACAGCACCAACAGCAATAATAATAATAATAATAATAATAATAATAATAATAATAAGGAGAGGTGACCCAGACGCGTCAA
>JAVQJG010036857.1:0-15919 GCA_036024015.1 Craterocephalus amniculus
TGCGACAGACTGGCGACCTGTCCAGGGTGTACCCCGCCTCTCGCCCGTTGACAGCTGGGATAGGCTCCAGCACACCCGCGACCCAATTGGATTAAGCGGTTCAGAAAATGGATGGATATATATATATATATTTATTCATTGCTGATAAAAATTAAGCTATCAGTGTGAAGATCAGCATTAATCCTCCTTATTTATGAAGACGGGCAGTTGTAAAGCTTTGTATGAGGGGGATCCTGCGGGACGACTTGTCTGACATCATACGATTAGTAACAGACGTCATGAACACCATGTTTGCTGTCTTTCTGCTCGTGGCTCAAAAATTTGGGCAGCCGCTGCTCTAGACAATGATTATTGTGCAGCCGCTGATAACATGTCATTGCTTTTTGTGTTAAGCTGTAACTATGACGACACACAAGCATTCACACACTATCTGCTTCTCTGTGCCTTGAAATGCAGTGATGTCAGTTCATGCTTTCTGGTCACATAGCGTTGCTCTGAAACACCTCCCAGAAATGCGTTCATGTTTCTTTTTTTGTGATCGAGCGGTCTGATAAAAGATGGACGTGCCTAGTTTCCTTTTCAAAGTTAGGACTTGTGTAGTTTTGCTGTACAGCTCACAATGAATGTTTTCATCCTCTGCTGGAAGCTCTGAATGGACTGTGCTACAGTCAGATTTAAAATTAAAATAGCTTTAGCTTCAAGCTAAAATCGAGGCAGGTGCCCTTCCAGCACCGGCGATGATTATCAGGATAACACAATACTAACGTAAGATAAGAAAATGAAATTAAAACGTCTGAGGGGAAAAGAAAAACGCTCCTATGTTGTCGCTTTGTTCTTTGGCTCCTCCAGAGCATCTTTTGTGTTAGCTTAACTGCGCTAGCGCCACAAGAGCAACAAATGCAGCCATGAAAACAAAAAGCTCTGTTTTTTTTGTCATTCATCACTTGCCTTTAACTAGTTTCATTTTTACAGTGGCTCTACAGTAAGTAAGATCCCTTAACTAAGCTTTCTAAGCGCTGAACATTTCTAAGTGTCTCCTGTGACATTAGCGAGCAAACGGCTGTAATTAAGCAGCTGCATCATCAAATTAACGTGTTCGCCCATTAAAGTGAAAAGGTCAGAGGAAATCATGGCATTCTCTCTCACATGAAGGGGCTTGTAATGCAGCAGTAATCCAGGACCAGCTATATTTATCGTTTATTATGCTCATTTACCAATTAGCTGCCACCTGCCAGATTCGTTAGTGTTCTGTTTTATTCTAAAGCATTTCCATAAAGCCAGTGATAAACGCAGGAGGACATTCTGGGGTAGATAATGAGTCTGAATCAGCTGCTCTGTGTCGCCATCGCTGTCAGCCGTTGTCTTCGTTTGCTGGATCCTGATAGGCTGTGGCAACTTAGCAGGCGGGCCCGTAGCTGCAGGCTATAGCCGGAGTGGTAAAAGAGCAGTGTTTTGGTAAGTGAGTGCAACAACACTCCTCTTCAGTGAGCGTCACACACTGCCAATCAGTCCATGCTAATGGCTGTGTGATCTGTCTCTGACTGTTAGCCCTCAGGCTTTACACAAATTAACACACTCGGCAGGACGTGACGAGAACCAACAAACAGATTTTGTAGAATACGGGAGGAATGTGATGTTTTTCCTGTTTTTCCCTTTTGACTAAACGTGACTTTGCCAGATTTATCTTTAAAATGAAGCAGCACCTGACCTCAGATTTAGCTGATACCATTCAGACAACTTCAGTTGTTTATTGAAAAGAAGAAAAAAAAGTGTTGATTTTTTTAATGGCACCTCCTGCATGAATACCAGTTGAGGTTTCTTCCTGTATTCAGTTAATACGGGTCAAAACACTGCTCAGAAACTCACCCTCACAGGATGGTGCCTGATATTGTTTCAGCAGAGTTCATGTTTATTATCCTTTAATCACAGGGGGCCTCTGAAACGTTGGCTATCTGCTGCCTGCGAGTTTATTTTACCAGACAACAGTTGAGGTGGAGCTGAGCGCAGGGGGCCCCTCTGAGACGGGCTGTTACAGCTAACTAATCGGCGGTTGCCAGATCTCTACTGATTTGTGTTTGTTTGAATAAAGTTGGAGCGTTTGGTTCTCTATGAGTCTGGCGTTGGCTGGAAAGGGAGCTCTCCATGGTTTGTATGTGGTATCATATTCCACCGGTAACTGCTGACCTTAGATAAGCCGACACTCACCGATTGAACATACAGAAACTTTCTTGACATGCAAGCTGAAAGATCATCATTTGATTGATGGTATTTAAAATTTTTTGCTAAACTTTGCTGTTTTGGGGGGTAAAATTTCCTGCACTTTGAACAGAATGTAGTCTGATTTCTTTGAATGTCCTTTTTTGAGTTAATTCAACTCATGTCAGAATTGTCTTATATAAAGGTAATTGTGACTGAGATGTTACTATGATTGAAATAAAACTGAACCTCATGAATAAAACAGATCATATACTTCAATTTACATCTTCCATCTCTGCAGCTCCTTTTTCTTCTTACTCTCCATCTTTACTATCAGGTTCTGATACTGAAGCCCTTGTTTGTGCTTCTATCTTTGAAGGTGCAATCATTAAAAAAAAACCTGTATAATTAAAATCACATTAAGCTCCTCAGAAATGCTGTCAACTCTCAGTGATCTTGTGGGTGTGACTGAGGGAACTGAGCTGTGAGACCCAGTTTTAAAAGATGTTGTTTAAAGTAGCTCTTCTTGTATCTCAATGGAAACGAGTATGAACTACTTTTTTTTTGTCAGCTTGCACTCGTGTTAGAAAGGCAACGCATCAGGGGGATTTCCCTCCTCCAACCAATGAGTCGCCCTTATCAGCGGTGTGTGTGTGTTTACCTTCGAAACAGCCGCCAAGGCTAATAGCACCTGACCAATTGCAGCCCTCAGCTGGAAAAAGGGTGTGTGTGTGTAAGAGAGAGAGAGGATCCAGTGTTTATGCTCATCATGCCAGTTGGTGCTCGATTTCTTTTCTCTTTTAGGAAGATATATCAAAGTGAGAAAACATTTGACGGCCGCCGCCTCTAAGGCAAACACTGTGTCATGTTTGACTTGCGCGATATCAAATTGACTCAGTGAAATAAAAAACATGTGGTCAGGTTTACCTTCTCCTCATGGAGAATTCTGCAGCTCGCGGCTAAGTTTATGCTCCGAGTCTTTAATATTAAACATGTGCACGGAGATTCTCTAGATTTCATCCCTCCGTCCTTAACGGCGGCGTAAGATTTGAGCTGAAATAAGCTCTTATTGATATTAATAGTGGAGCTGATTAAGAAGTAGTTTAGGGAAGATGTTAAACAGTATACCCGCCGCAGGGCATGTTTGGCAGCAAAACAGTGTTTTCTTTTGTTTGTCTCTTCCTTGCAGAACTTTCTGTAGCTCACTTTTCTTCCTTTCTGCTTAATAAAAACACTCTGCTGTCATAATAAGGGAGACTGAGGGAAGGGGGAATATAAAGATAGAGAGATGGAGGATTGCACACTTGGCCCCCCTGTCCTCTACACCGGGGCATTAAGCCAAACACAATTCAGGTTGCCGGAGCGCTGCACTGTGTTACGCAGCAGAGAAAAGACACACGCGGTTGACTAATGGATGAAGGGATGGCCACAAATCTTGACCAGTCCCATCCACCACAGCACAGCTCCCGGCTTTCTTCAGCGCAGCAGGAGGATGGAGGGATTTTCATTACTTACAGATTGGTTTTAGTTATTTAGAGTATTTTGAGTCATGCCTATTAACTCTTTCTCCATTTTGCACAGCCATTGGATGTTTTAGTGGGTTAATATGTTTCATTTCTTTCAGCTTGCTAGGAGAAAGCCTTATGCATGTGTCAAGCCCATTAATAAGCATTAAAGTCGGCTGTAGCAACAAAGAGCTGAATCACTGATGTCTTCCAGTAATCTGGGTAAATTTAGTACTTTATGCATGTTTGTGTATCCAGTTTCTTCTCATAATTTTTGCTGCTGGCATTTGTTCCCTTTTACTTAGTAAACAGGGAATGTGTGGCTCCAAATGTGCTTTAAGAGATAAAACTGACCTGTGGTGGCCATCATCAAATCCCAGGGATGTAGTAAGACAGGATGAGATCTTTTTACAAGTAGCAATAGTGAATTTACACTTTCAATTCAACACTTAACTTAAAATCTGTGGAGAACAGTGATGAAATATCCGTTCTGAGTTATGATAGTTATTGCCTGCAAATGATCACAAAACTGCTTAATTTCTAAATTGTTTTTTAAAACTGGGAAAACAAGCATTTCTCTCTATTCTGGAAAGCTGAAGGTCAGGAGCTGAGAGTGTTTGGTTTTAAGCATCTGAAAAATATCTTTGTCCCTTTCTCACTGTGGCCTCATTAATCCTTCAACAGCCTGTTTTACCAAATGATAGAGCAAAGTTTTCCGTGACTGTAATTAATTTTATCAAACATTTGTGAAGCTATGGGTTAAGCTGTGTGTAGTATAACCTAAGCACACAAGGCAGCCTGCACTCTTTTGTGGATGCAGACAATATTGGTGTGATGTGATGACAGTCGGGGTGGTTGAAAGTCCACATGATCGGCAATAATTTATATGTTAATGTTTGTTGTCTTCGGTTAAAGTTTGTGATCAACCAAATGTAAAACCAGCACTGCAGAGCAGGTGTTGGTGATTCTCCCTCTTTAAGCATGGCTCTATACAAAATCAATCCACTGAGGTTATATGTGTGTAACCCTCTAACCATAACTGTGTATCTTTGCTGCTGCGTTTCACAGAGCTGAAAATGAATCCGGTTCAATGTTTCCAAGCATATTAAGTTCTCACAAGCTTATTGTTCTCTGAGTGCGAGCCTAGCCCTCCAAGCTAGCCCGCTGAGCCACATTTCTGATTGTATCTCCTCTAAAATAATACAATTCTTTTTCACATCATCTCCAAGAAGCACAAATTGTTCTGCAATCTTAAGCGTCCAGTTAGGGAAGATGCGTTTATTTGAGTAAGGCAAAATAGTTGCATGCTAGTAGCTAGCTAATGTAGATGTTAACAAACATTGCTGTTTATTACATTACAGCATGTGGCCTCATTACATGTGTTCTTTTTAGATATTTGTTTGAAAATATCAAAATATTTGCTTTACACAGTATTAAAATATTGTATTTGGCTAAAGTCAAGATTTGAAACAAATACTGTATATGAAATGGATGTACAGTATATGAAATATTAGTTCATTATTAAATACTGTGATTTATAGATGTATTTTCAAATGTAATTTCTAAATGGAAAATGAATGCCAATTTATACATTTGGTTAGAAATACTCTCCATTTCATACGTTTACCTTCTTAAATATATGAATCAGCACAGAAATAACTGTTTTCTGAAATGTTCTGACTTACACTGTTAGTGAAATACTGATTGTCTTTTTTTCTTCATGAATGTGACGTTTTCATCTGTCTTCTATCTCACTGTTATGATTTAATGTCATCCCTCAGATGATCTGTTGTCAGGTTATTAATAGCATTCACTTGTGTTCAGTATAAAATAAAGCTTCCACTGGACTTCTAAGAATGCAGTCTCATCGAAATAATAAGCAAAAATGTACTATATCAGTGCAGAATCAAATCCAGGTATGAAACTCTTCCAAGAACAGCAGTTTCCAAGTTTCTGGATCTGGCAGTTTTTGGGACTAAATAATAAAATCCGGTCATTCTGCTGTTTAGCTGAACCATAACCAAACGCCATCCCTGAAGGCCGAGCCGGTCTGTTTATGTTTATGTTAATGTGTGTGTGTGCTGCACTAAAATGACTGAGGAGTGTGCCTGTGTTTATCTCTTCATCAGTGTGTCTGCATCTAATTGTGTCTCTCTGACTCAACATGTGTACACAAAATCCGTCACAGACACAACAAAATTAGCCACATGAACTGTGTACCCCGTCTCCGTGCGCTTTTCCTTGATGAAGTTTAAATGAAAGCACGCGCACGGCACTTATTTTCACGGCACTGTTTGAGTTCTGCGTGATCCGATGCAACCTGAAGCCAAACACTATAAATGTCCAGAATGCTTCGTCTGTGTTTCAGCCACTTAAAACAGAAGGAGAAGGAAAAAGCAGACATGTCTCATGATGAAAAGTATGTGTGAAAACTGCTTTGAATTCTTAATGTCTGATAATTGATAGTTGAACTTTTTTTCCATGTGTTGCAGTAACGTCGGCGACTGGAATAGAAAGATACTGTAAAAGGAGGCAAACATGCAAATGAAGTGAGAGGTTGCACGTTCCTTTGCATGCTGAGGTATTTTAACTGGTGAATCTTACTGGTTTCACCCTCTTAGGCAATTAAAAGGACATGGGTTATATAGTTCTGTGGTTACTGCCCTCTTGGGGCATATAGGCCTCTCCATATTATAAGACTTTTACTTGCAGCTAACAAGCAACCAGGTGTTTTCATAGATGTGAATAATCTTCATTTAGTGCAGTGAAACCATTGCTGGCATCCTTAATCCGATACTACGGAAAGTATGCACACGTACTAAACTCTCTGAACTGTCTGACCCACACCTCTCTTTGCTTTCATAGTTGGGGGTCCACCCATTGGTACCAGCACTGGAAAACAGCTCTACCATCTCTTAGAACTTCAAACTCCTCGAGCTTATGCTTCATGTTTTTTTTTACCTGTGTTTCCCCCTCACAGGAGGAGTACAGGGCAGAGGGCATCTCTTGGCACAACATCGATTACATCGACAACAGCGGCTGCCTCAACCTCATCAGCAAGAAACCCACAGCTCTGTTTCACCTGCTGGACGAGGAGTGCAAGTACGCCACCTGTCCATTTCAACAAACGCATGCTGGTTCTACTTTGATCTCAAAAAACAAATGTTGAATTTAGCAAAACTGCTGTCACTTGTTGGCTTTAGATTTCTATGAAATGATATCAGCTTATAAATGATGGCGTGCCTTGACGTGGAAACTGGTTTTGCTTTAACAGCTGAGTTGCTGTTGCAGAAAACTTCTGTGGCTAATCAATTCATCAAAATATTTACTGCTTTTTTAACTTTTGTTATTTCAAATCAGGTCCAAACAAACTGAATTAAACATGACAAAATTATATGTCAGGGGCATTATTGCCGACTGCACAATGAGAAAGCTGAAAAGATATCAGTTAGTGGCTGATGTTACACATTTATGTGTTTCTGTGTGAAGAAAGGGGCATTTTGGGAGAATTTGGGTCAAAGCTGGATCTCTCCAGAAAAAAAAAAGAGCTCGGGACAAAAGTCTGTTTATGGAGGTTTATGGTTCCAGTGGAGGGAGCTTCATGCTGACTGATTACACAAAAAGAAGGAAAGGAGCTTAGAGATCTCATCATTCACAGTTATTAGAGCTGGCGAGGTTTCAGGGCCTCTTGAGAGATGGATTAGGTTACTGAGGAACAGGGGATGAGCGTGGGGGTGCATTTCTACTGTAACAGCATCCAGCTTTCACATCCCTGCAAATACGCTTCAACCGGAAAGCGTGCTGCAGAGGTGGAGGGAGGAGAGGTTTAGATGATATGAAACGTCTCTAGGAATGTTGATTCAGTCAGCCGAGGTTAGCAGCAAACGGGGAGAAATGTCCATATATCAAAGGTGAAACCACCAAAGAAGAATGTGCTAGCGAAAGCAGTGTTGCTACGGTTAGATTAAAACCACAATGATACGTTTGTGACAGAATATTTTCCCCGAGGGTTGGAGGAATACTATTTTATGTGTGTGGATTTAAGCTGGGTCCCCCTGAAAAGTGCCGGGGCATCATCCTGCAAGTAGCAGCAACAGTAGATGGAAAGTAAAACTGAGCAAACATTACATGTAATAAATGTCACTTTTACTTTTAAATGGATGAGAAGCCCCCGAACATTGCTGCGAAATCAATACCTGAGGTATAAAATTTTTTTTTTTTCTTCTCCTAGTTTCCCTCAAGCTTCTAATCAGACCTTGCTGGACAAGTTCAAGCGTCAGCATGAAGGAAACAGTTACATCGAGTTCCCTGCCGTCATGGAGCCCGCCTTCATCATCAGACACTACGCTGGGAAAGTCAAGTACGGAGTCAAGGTGAGAAGTCTACATGCAAGGACATACTTAGACGTTTTGTTTTTTATGAGTCCTTTTAACACGTAGGCTGAAAACTCGGTGGATGGTACTATGAGAAAACTTTATAAACTTTATCTTCTACTCAGATAATTAACTAATCAATATTACATTATTATAATCATTATAATTATTATTATGAAACACAGATAACATTTTTGAGATAACATAGTTTATTGTAAGACATTTATTTTGACTCAAATGCACCAACGATTGGTCAAAATAATCAGCCTGTGCCTTTTTCATTATTCATTAAGACCTTAAAAATGGAATATTCTCCTCTGTGTCATTTAATCGTATTTAACCCAAGATCCCTTGTTGTTAATATACAGGGTTTTTTATGTTTGTTGCATATATATTATCAGATAAAACAATGACATTAGCATTTTTACAATACTGGGACAGAAAATACGTTGATACTAAATATCACTGATCACAGAGAAAGGTCTACGGTTTCTACAGCAATTTCTAAAAGTGAAACAAGAGGTAATAATTTAGATGAATTTTGGATGGTAATTAATTTGATTTGACTCTAAATGAGTCCCAACCTGCTCTGCTCTAATGCTGGTCCAAAATCTATATTATCACTGGTCAAATCAGTGATTAATGACACCCCCATCAAAGTCTGAAATAATAATAAAAGCAGCTCAAATTCATAAAGAGCTCATTGAGATAGCTAAAGCTTTAATAATACAGGCATACAATAGAACGTTAATGCATAAACAAACCAGCAGCGGATCTACTTGTTGCTCTGTCAAATGGTTTTTGTGGCTAGATTTAATTCTCTCAGCTGCGTTTTGATAAGAAGCACACGTGCTGGAACGGCTCGCGCGTATTGTTTTTTCACTGTATGATATAAATCCATAACAGCTGGTTATCGTGGCTGTGGAAAAGTATCCCGTATCAGCTGAGAGCCGAGGAGCCGCTCGGTGTGAACCATGCAGCCAGAGCTTTACTGGTGAAATGACGCTGAACACAAAGCTGACTTGTATCATATGGAGAGGAGATTTTGGAGGGTTTATAGTTCATGGTTTTGTTATCACAGCATAGCTTTAGCTGAGATATTTCATTCCTCACAGATGGAGGGGCCAGAAGATGTGAGTCTCGTGTTTCAGCTCTACCGGAGAGTTTTTTCCACTTCATATTTAATGTGAAGATAGAAATGTATGAAAACCAAGTTTGAATTATTTACATACGGTGAAAAAGGGAAATACTCCCTCATTTAATGAAAATAAAATAAAATAAAATAATCTGAATTAATCATTTTGTTAACAGGCTTGAATTCATTGCTGTTTGCAGCATTAGATTATGCGGCTGTTGAATGGACTTTTACTGGATCTTTTCATCATCTCGATTCTTTTCTTTTTCAGTCAGTCTGTTGTAGATTTGCTGCAGTGTTTAAGATTTTTGTCCTGTTGAACAGATGGTCTCACATTTTACTCTAAAAATCTAGAAGCTGTCCAAATCCTGTGGCTGCAGTACAATCCCATATCGTCAACCCTCCACGCTGTGCTTGACGGTTGGCTGTAATTGTTTGGTTTTCACCGTTTAATGCTGCTGTTCATCATAACCAGACATCTGCACTTTGGTCTCATATGTCCAGAGGAAATTGTTCCAGATATCAGATACAACTTTGCAAAACTGAAGTTGTCCTGCTTTTTTCTTTTTAAAGAGAAGATTTCTCCTGGAAATTCTTCCTAAAAAGCCAAATCTGTTTAGTCTTTTAGAAGTTTCCATGAGCTTTATCATTTAACATGACAAATAATGTGTGTAGCGCAGATGTTTTTCCAAGGGAAATTCACAACCGTCTTGATTGTTTTCCACTAGTGAATGATCTTTTCTCACAGTGGAGGGATAATTTGAAAATGAACTTACAACCCTTCACAAACAGATGGGCAGCAACAGTTGCTTCTGTAAGATAACTGCTGCTGTCTTTTCTCCTTGGCATTGTGCTAATGAATGATCCCGACCGACACATTGACCAAACATCGGCCTTTATGAAGGTTCTCACACATCTGATGATCAGATAATTAAACTCATTTCAGCAACAGCAGCTGGATGCTTCTGAACCTTTTCACTCTTTGGGAAGCATTGAGAGCGTATGGTGATTTTATGTGTTTTTCTGGGTTTTTGCCTAGTTGTTTTTTTGTTTAGTTTTTTCAGAAGGATAACTATAACACATCATGTGTTATGGTCTAATAGAGAAGTCATCTTTTTTCCTTTGACAGGATATTTAACCTTTAGAAGTGAAACAGTGTTGGTTTGCTTAAGGATTAAAGGTTATTCACCAACTGTCAAAAGTTTTGAGACCATTGGACTTACTTGAAAAAAGGCTCTCTAACGTTATAGTTTAACTTAGATATTTTGAATTATACCAAAATCTTCTAAATATTAAAGTACTCTTAGAACTCTTTAACAAAATCTCATTATCGTGTAGAAACAAGAGTGAAACATTTAGCCGGTAGTGATTGTAAGTAGCTGTAAACTTTGCTGCCAAGTGGTTTTCCACTGCTTAAAGGACAATAAAAATCATTACACATGATGACTGCAGCTATTGTTTGTTGTGATACTTGAGCTGTTTTTATAGGTTTAAATAACCAAATCTTATAAATGTTGCCCAGTGTTTGCTTTTCATTTGTTCTGGAGGTTATGGGAAAATCAGAGTAATTTTCTGAAGGTAATTATCATGATACAAACTGGGTCCTGGGAAAGAAGTAAAGCCTGGCTTTGTCTCTGTGTTATTTAGGACTTTAGAGAGAAGAACACTGACCACATGCGGCCCGACATTGTTGCCTTGCTGAAGAGCAGCAAGAACGCCTTCATCTGCGGGCTGATGGGGATCAACCCCGTGGCGACGTTCCGCTGGGCCGTTCTCCGGGCTTACTTCAGGGCTCATGTAGCTTTCAGAGAAGCGGGCCGCAGACACACCCACAAAAAAACAGGTGAGAAAGGCTCATCATTTCAAGTGTATTCATCAAAATAAGGCAGCAGGTTCAAGTTTAAAGGATCCTTTTTGATCATTTTCCAGCAAATCATCTCTTTTGATATGTTTCATTTTCATAGATTGATCCCATATGCCTGATTAAACTTTTCTATTTTAGATCTAGATGTATTTCTAAAATAGACTTTAACTGTTATAATTGTATATTATATTATAGTATATAATTATAATATATATATATATAATAATAATATAGTATATTATCACTATATTATTAGAATTAAAATTGAAACTATTGTCTGTCTTTCTGTGTTGTAGGGAATGACGCAGCAGTTCCTGGTACTGTTGTCAAAACTGTTGACAATTTCAGTTTCCTTCACCACCCGGTTCACCAGAGGAGCCTCGAGATCCTTCAAAGATGTAAAGATGAGAAATACAGTAAGTGACTTTGCAGGTTTCTGGGAACGGGAAATAAGGGGAAAGTTGGAGAATTTGATCCGGGAACGTTCACACTAAAAGGGAATGAAGGGGGGCTGGTTTTCACAGATTGCACACATTTGTCAGTAAAACTGAAAAAAAAAAACTCCCCATGAATGATCTGAATGTAAGCCTCTTCAATGGTGAAATAGTGTTATTGAAATGCATGTGAAATATATTTTGGTTTAATTAAAAAAGAACCATAATAATAAATAACATCTGTAAATGACTGACTTTAACAAAATGTTTTTGGGTCAAGAAATGTATCATAATGTGAAACTAATTAACATTTTATTGTGAAAATGCTCCCATATCCTTTAGTTTCGAATTTCCAATACAAAGCCCCTCCAATAAAAAAGAGGAGAAGTTTAATTTAATACCTGCTTTTAGTTTTCATCCCTTTTGGTTTTATTACAGAAGTTGATAAAGTGATAAAGGCTCACATCTGTGGCTTGTTCTCTGCTCGCGTCAGAGCAAAGCTCATGACCAGTAATACTCCCACGCACCAGCGATCGCACAAATGAATAAAGCCCCTTGTGGAGCAGCAGGGAGTAATGACGCATAGATTTTCTGGTCATTCTACGTCTCCAGGTTTTTACCGCCGATAACCACATCAGTGCTTCCCAGATTTAACCTCTGCAGCACTGAAGCAGATTTTCAGGGAAATCTTCAAGTGAATTCTTTGAAGCTTTTTTTCTGTAAAAGGGTAACTGATAATTTTACACCTTAACATTGGTGCAGCTGATAATATAAGTCATGAAAGCCATACAGAAGAGCTTGGTAAAGTCGACTTGAAAAAGAAAAATATACTGTTCGGTTACAATGAAAAATGAAGAATATTCTATTTTATTTTTTTGGGGGGGGGGTAACGAAGCGCTGTGGGAGAAGTTTCACCCTCCAAAATACCGAAATAACCTTTTTGATTTCTTATAACTGAATGACTTTCTTTTTAAAAAACATTGAAAAACATGATTGCCCTCATTAGGTGCATGGAAGCTGCCCAATATATCCTCCCGCTGGTCAGTGTTGAATCAAAATCCAACATACTAATGGCAAAATACCAACTATGAGACAGTAAAACAGAGGAAAACACCCAGAACAGTGCAAAGCCTTACTGTCTGTACAGGAAGTGATAGCCAGTAGTAAACTACCTGATGAGCACGAGGTGACTGATGGATTGAGCTGATCAGTGGCAGGATTGGTCACAGATAAACTTGGGCTGAGAAAGTCGTGGAATATGATTGGCTCTCTCCTGTCTGTGTCTGAGAATGACCCCCTGATGCTCTGAATCCAGCTCCCAGAGTTGGACTGAGGAGGAGTGGTTGAAGATTGAAAGTTTGATCCCTCTGACCTAATTATTATATGGAGCTACAATAATTCATACTGGTTCATAATGGTAGTGATGATAATAATTGTTACTTTTATTGGTATTTTTATTGGTACTGTGGTTGATATCAATGGGGCTAACTAACTAATTGAGGTTAACTATCAAGAATGTTGAGATGATGATGATGACCATTTTGTTGTTGTAATGGTATGGGTAGTGACTATCATCACTTTTATCATTAACACATTCCTCTATCTGCTACATTTACTCTATTCTGTTAGATTATTCAGCCAGATAGACCTAATACCAGAGAGAGAACTGGACATGCAACACAGTCCTCGCAACACACATCTTTTCTTCCATGTTTGTTACATTATTTATCTCCTGTGTTGTCTGTTTAAAAAAGAGAGGAAAATAGTTACATGGATGAGTAATACAGAACATTGCTATGATTTTTCTATCTAAAAGTAGTTCTTAGCTTAGCTCCGTATCTCTGATTCCTCAAACTGAGTGCTCTGACTGCAGCAGATAAGATACCTACTACTCACACAGCCCCACTTGAAAACAACCTGGATTTGCCTTGAAGGCTCAGACCGAAACAAGAGCAAAATTAGATTAGCGGCGGATAGAAGTAAAAGTGAAGACGATGGTGAGGGATTGTGGGTGAGGGGTCTGTGTCAGAGGCTGTATGTGGGGCGAAGGTGTGGTTGTGCTTCTTACAGATGAACGCCAAAAAAGAAAGTTGTCATTGGGGTTTCTTGAGATCTCATATGTCCATTCTGTCCTTATCTCTCATCATCCTGCAGGTATCACGAGGAAAAACCCACGGACACCTTTGTCAGATCTCCAAGGCACCAACGCCCTGAATGAGAAGGCCAGCTGGTGGGTAGCAGATGAGCGGCAGAGTCCAGGACACAAACCAGCAAATCGAAATTCATTCCTGAATAATTAATATAATATCAGATTACTCAGCACAGAGAAATGCTGTTAGTATACTCCCAAACCTGCACATGGATCAATGCTGCTCCTCGCTGTTTGCCCCCGTAGGGATGGCTATGGCGTTGGATGTAACGGTCGCAGCTCCAGATCGGGTCGCATCTCTTTATCGGGAAGCCCCGCCCTGGAAGAAGACGGGATCTTCCTTAACTCTGCCAACAGTAAGCTCCTGGAGAGAGCTCAGGGAATCCTACTGTAAGCAGCACATTTGCACACATCCATAGCTACAAAAAGTGTGTAAAAGATTACTTTTAGGACATAAACTGGACATATACTGTTATAATGAAGACTTTGCTGTTTATGTTGGCTGATTGAAACAGAAATAACTCATCTCTCATCTTTAGGAGAAACAAAAACTGCAAAACTAAACTAACCCTTCCCAAGGTAAGCCTGCCCAAACCGCGTGCAACACAACATTTAGTGGAGCTCCATGAGGTGCGATGTTACACTGATGAGATGCGATCTGGTCTGGTTTGTGCAGCACTTGCTGGACGTGAAGTCCCTGCGCTACCTGAGCAGCGTGACGCTCCATGACCGCATCACCAAGTCATTGCTTCATCTGCACAAGAAGAAGAAACCGCCCAGCATCAGTGCACAGTTCCAGGTCAGTGCTGCTGTCGCCCCCTGCTGGACGACTGGGACGTGTACAACAACATCAGGTTCTAGTGGAGAGAAGAGATTTTTGCTACAATTCTGGCAAATTGTGCTGTATCTCTATTTCCTGTGGAATCACCAAAGAAAACCTTCTTCAACCCTTCCATCTCCAAGTTGGATGTTATTTGTGTTTTGTTTGCAGGCTTCACTCAATAAGCTGATGGAGACCCTCGATCAGTCCGAGCCGTACTTCGTGAAGTGCATTCGCTCCAATGCGGAGAAGGTAGATTCTGCTGCAGGAGAGTTTGCACAGAAACTTTCCTTGGTGACAGATTTGCTCATTTCTGTTTCCTTTTTCCCACACTTTTCCCCTCTTTTGCTGCATCTCTCAGCTGCCGCTGCGTTTCAATGACAGCCTGGTGCTCAGACAGCTGCGGTACACGGGAATGCTGGAAACCGTCCGCATCCGACAGTCAGGATACAGTATCAAGTACACCTTCCAGGTAATCCAGCTGGGGTTTTATAGGAAAGCACTGGCTATAAAAACCTGCCCAAGTTCTTCCACGCTTTCATCTTGTGTTTATAAATAATCCTGTAAATGATAAAGCCTTTTATTTATCTCTGTTTTTTTTCAGTTTTCTTCCAGTTTTTTTTTCTAGCCTTATTTCCTGCTCAACTGATAAATTCATATCGGTCTAACACACATCTTCTTCCAGGACTTTGTGCGTCATTTTCATGTGCTGCTGCCTCGGGGCACAAGCCCAACAAAGTCCGGTATCAGGGAGTTCTTCAGACGGATCCATTTGCCACCTGCAGGGTATCAAGTGGGAAACACGATGGTATGTTTCTCCATATTTCGAGGGTTTTTCTTCGTGCTTTTCCGTTAAATTACGGCGTCGCGCTCATCTGTTTCCGTATGATTCAGGTGTTTCTGCGGGAGGCAGAGCGACAGCGTCTTCAGACCCTCCTCCACCAGGAAGTACTGCGGCGAATCGTCACGCTGCAGCGCCGCTTCAGGGCCGTCCTAGAGAGGAAGCACTTTGTCAGCATACGAAGAGCCGCGTGCAGCATCCAGGTGAGGCTGCAGCGGGAACGCTATTCCCATCCTCACTGCTGTCAGGAAAGCATTAATCCTGAATATCTTCAATCTCACTCTCACTATGGAAGAGTTGATGAGGAATAATTGTGTTTAATCCAAACACTGAATAATAAAGCAGGTTGTCTAAATAAACTGGGATTCAACAAGGTGCTGGAAGCATTCCTCAGAGAGTTTGGCCCATATTGACATGATGGCATCACACAGTTGGCGCAGATTGGTCGGCTGCACATCCATGATGCGAATTTCCTGTTCCACCACATCCCAAAGATGCTCTATTGGATTGAGATCTGGTGACTGTGGAGGCCATTTAAGTACAGTGAACTCATTGTCATGTTCAAGAAACCAGTCTGAGATGATTCCAGCTTTATGACATGG
>JAVQJG010036864.1:0-12853 GCA_036024015.1 Craterocephalus amniculus
TTTGTGTTTAAATGATTTTACTGTAATTCTTCTTTTATGCTTTTAATGTTTCATGTAAAGCACTTTGAATTGTCTTGTACCTGAAAATGTGCTATACAAATAAACTTGCCTTGCCTTGCCATATCAGTACTGTTGTCATGGATGAGTATAATATCATCCAGTGTCACCTGGCCTCCTCTGTATGAGAGGAATTTAAAGACTAAATAAAAATGGCCCTAAAACTGACCCCTGTGGGACACCATTTTTTCCGGGACAACTGCACAAAATCTTGTGAAGGACTGAATGTAAAATGGATCTCACAGTCCAAAAGAAGCAGAACAAAGGAAAGAGTACAGCACGGGTTCTTGACTGACCAGCAGGATGTAACAAACTGAAAATGAATGTGTTGCTCATTACTGCATGCAAACAGTGACAATGAAAAAGATTTTGTCTTTGACAGTTAGTGTTGTGCTGTTGAGTCCTGACGTAGGGTGAGTTTTTATAAAAGAGCTGCTTTGTTGTCAGAAACGTGAATAATTTGCTTCCAGATGGCTAAAATCTGCTGACTGAGACAGGAAATGTGACACCTCTGAGCTTGTCGTGTTTCCGTCCCATGACGAGTGATCCACCTGCTTGGAGATGCCTGGTTCAGTGGTGAAATTTGGATAGTTTTATGGAGTTTCCCTGTCATTAAATGAACAATTCATCCCATGAAATATTACTAACAGCCAGCAATGACGGGTGGGAGTGTGCGGGATAAACAGGGTGTCAGACGGAGTATGGAGGCTCGTCTCAGGGGTGTAAATGGCAGCATGGGACTGATTACAGCTCCTGGTTAAAGTTTGAGCCTGTCAGCATCATGTGGCCTGTAATGAGCCTAACGGTGATGACATTTAAATATAAATGACAATTTCCATCACATCCAGTCTAGCAGTGCATTGTGTGTATGCAAAAACCATTAGCATGTCACTGGGAAAGAAGACAGTGATTGATGTTAATTGAAATCGCAATTTCTCTGCCTTCTTTTCTGTCTGCTGCCTTCACGCTGCCTCCCAGAGATGCACCAATCAAATCAAGCAGAGTAGCATTCAGGAGTTTCTCCTGCTGTTAGCGGAGCACGCTGGAAGAATTCAGTGCACAACAATTTCTCTTACCTGTAGATGTTGTTGCTTTTGAAGTACACCTAATGCTTCCAGTGTATCATTAAAATTGTCTGTCTGTGGAGCTGCTCAGTGTCTGATGGTAGAACATGCACAGATTTGACTTCATCCTCATAAAAGGATGTGAAATAACCAAGGTTTGGTAACAGATTCTGTATTTTTTATCGTTTCTGTAGAATCTTAAATGGCATGTTGATGAAATGGGTTTTAAAGGATTATAAAACCTTCGTAATTATTTAAATATCTCACATTTCTTTGGCCATGAGACTCATGGCCTCATGTTTGAAAGGTTCTAAAGTATGAAAATACAAGTACATTTTGATGCATGAATAATAAAAAATTGAGCCACATTTTTTCATAATCAGTATTTTACTTTTAAAGTACAGTGATAATTTTCTTTACTTGTTATCTTATCTTACTTTTTATTTCCTGCATTTCTGTTTGTTACATTATATAAAAACGTTACTGAATCACTTTCTTGTCTTGTTTATTGACTGAGGTTAACATGGTTATCACAATGTACATATATAAATACGGCACTTTATTATATATTCATTTATTCCTTAGTGAGTAGCAGTGTGTTGGATGACTCACTAATGCCCACTGAAGTGGCAAATTTTGCAAATATACCACCCTCACCCATGCAAATAAACAGCCTTTTATAGGTGTCCACTGTCGCAGAGGCTATCAACCGACTATTTTACAGTTAAGTTATTATTAATGTGCAGATTTCTGCATTTATCACTCTTTAAAAGGTAGTGGATGGTAACACTGTTCATTTGAATATGTATGAAACCAACGCTGACATCTTTAACTTTTACATCATCATTTGACCCTGGAAATGTCAGGTATTATTGATTAATCTGGTTTCCAATGGGCTGTTAGCATCAGTAGCCGGCTGAGTGTAAGGAAGCAGCTCTGCAGACCGAACAGAGAGGAGGATGTGGCGGGACTGAGTTAAACTCCAGCAGAATGTGGAAATACAATGAAAAACCCAGGATGAAACCAAATGTGACACATCCTGATGAAATATTACACAAGTAGAGATGTGATTTAGGTAGCTTCAGCGGTTCGTGAGCTCCAGAGAAGACATTTGAAACTTTGATAAGCATTTTTTAAAGCACCATCATCAGACTGAGCTTTCCATCTCTGGTTAAAAAAAGACATGATTTTGATTTGATTCAACTAAAACAACATCCTGCAAATGTGAAAGAAATGAACATTTGGAAAACAAGTGAAGGTTTACAAAGGTTTGATTTTAGAGGAATATTTTCTCCTTTGGAAATGAAAAACTTGAGCTATTGCTCAGATTTTCTCTGTTTATGCAGCAACCAATTATTTTCCCCACAATAAAAGTAGAAAAGTTTATTCCTCTTAAAGTTCATAGAGTCTACATTTGCAGATAATGAGAATAAAATACAAAAAAAAATGCGGTTGAAAGACATCAGTGTGTTTCATGGCAGCTTGTTATCAGACGTACATTAAACTGGAACCTCAGCAGATCCTGATGGGTTTGGAGTGGGGTCGGATGGGTTTGGGAATGTTCTAATGCAGGGGTCCTCAGCCTTTTTTACAGTATGCTGGCTCGGCTTTTCCAGCAGCCTACAAACTGGCCAAGGGCTCATTCATACATTAATGCTACATTGGTTTAATTGATATAACTTCTGGTTTAATTGGTAACTAAAGTTTACCAGCTAAACTCTTATAAAATATGGCACGGTGAAATTATTAGACATTATGACTTTTGCTAAAAGCTAGCGGCTGGCTTAGTCTCTTCTTCTGCTTATTGGAGTTTGATTAACAACTAACGGACACATTACCATCCCATGCAGTCCCACGGCCCTCACAGGTACAAAACTGAGGTTTTTTCCTGCCTCTAGGTGGCGCTTGAGGTCCATGCACGAGCCGCTGCCCCATGGTTAAGAATCTCTGTTCTACTGCACCCTCTTCATGCTTTATTCATCTGGGTTCTGAGGAGATTTAATATGTTTTGCTGCATCAGTTTCATCCTCAAACAATCTTTCGTTGGGTCTAGAATTCAGCGTCCAGTTCCCTAAGACGTTTTTGTTTTCTTTTTTCCACTTCAGATCTGGCACTTATTCTGTCAAAACGTCACTTGGGTAATGAGATTATAAGTAAAATTATGGTAAAAACACAAATTCTTTACATTTTATGCAACAACCAGGTCACATAAATGTGTGAAATTACCAGTGGAGTTGTCTTTTTGTTTTGTAGGATGGACTGGAATCACAATTTCTGCACCCCAATAATCAGTTTGAGACTGTTTAAGGTTTTAGGTAGTTATACATTTCGTCATAAGATCGGCTTGGATTGTTTTTAGGGTGAAACTATAAAATAAACTTTGTTCAGAATCATGAAAGCTTCCCTATGAGCTCATCTTTTATTAACCGCAAGGTTTTATGTCCATAATGAAATATGTAGTTCCTGAATTAACCTTCCTTGATTTCCTAAACACGTTTAAAAAAACACATTTGGTGGAAGTGAATATAATCAAGCAGATTAAAAGCATTTTATTCAGTAAACTGTGAGACAGATGTAACTGCATGAGTGAAGCTTGAGACAAAGGAGCGAGCTGAGAATATTTTCACAGTGATGAACGTGGAGGCTCTTTACAGCCTGTTCTTTCCCATCTCCGACTCATTTGTACGTCCCAGCCTGCGAATCTGTTTCACTCTGTTCTGTTCCAGCAGTTTACAGTGGCCTTCCTCTTCCTTTCAGCCTTGACTCTGCACATTGTGTTTGCACGTGCACATTTCTCAAGCTGCAGCACAACATCCCCACCAGCTGGTAGAAAAAGGCCAACCTCTGGATTAACTGTTATTTTCTTCTCTTGCTCAGATCTCGTACTCTTCTCACCCGCCCACCAACCACTACCTTTCAGCTTCGTTTTGCTGCATCATTTTCTTTCTCTGGCATGTTTGTTCACTCTGACTGCTCTTCAGCTTTTAGTCCCTTATCTTCTCCTCTGAAAGCTCTGATTTTCTTTCCCTTCCCTCATCCCATCCTGCCATCATGTTTTCCTTGCTGTTAGCTCAGGAGTCAGCCTAAATAATGAACCAAAGCCGCATCTCTTTTTTTCTGCTGCAGTTTGCTTCTGAAGCTAGACACATTCACATTTGTCTTTGTTTGGGTTTGGAATAGCTTCTGGTCGTATCGCAGATAGCATCCCAGGCCCTCAGTCCTTTTAGCTAGTCTCTGATTGGCTCATCCCTCATGCTGCTGTGGCCGTCGGTTCATAACAGCTGTCTCTCGGGCTTGCGTGATGGTAAGACCTGCAGGTGGGATATCTTATTCCAGACAGGCTAATCTTTCCAACCATTAGGTAATACTTTATGTGGACAAGCATGTTCTCATGAGAATGACTCTTATTGATCTCATACGGTATCTGTAACAGAGAAATGGAATTATACCAAATCAAAAGTAAATTCAATGATGAACTTTGGCTTTTTATGTGGTGTTCTGGAGAATGCCAAGTCTACATTGTCTTTCATGAATAATGCTTCTTAGATTAGTTTCGTAGCACTTCATTGTACAGAGACGGCATAACTTAAGATGAATGAAGACGTTCTGCTGAGGGAATTTGGATGTTTTTATCACAATGCTGCCGTTGATGTTGTTGATCACAACATCCCCCTTCATGTGTAGTTTCCTGGGTCAGAACTGAGGATTCAGATCTTGGTTTATTTAGCTCTCCGCCAGCAGAACCCTTTTTTCAACATTAAGCTGGCTTATGGTGGAACACAAGGCTCAATCCTGGCCCCTCTTCTGTTCGCCATTTACAGGCAGCTTCTTGGCCAGCCTGTTCAACACAATTGTGTTCATAAAACCATTTTTATGCCGATGATACTCCACTGTTGCTGTTGATAAAAACAGATTTAATCTAAACCAGATATTTGTAAAGTAAAATCCAATGTTCAATCTTTTGTTTCTTGTTTTAACTGCTTGCTTTTGCTTTTTATTTTGGTTCTCTGTCGTTTTGTCTTTACTGTTTTTATTGTTTTATTTTGTAGTTTTGTAGCACCTGGGGCTGTAGTAAATGTGTCGGTCACAACATCCTGCATCTTTGATCATCCAGGGTTAAAATTGAAAATTGAAATCTTAGGTCATTACACACAAACCTCTCCACTAGAAGCTTTTTCACCATTCGGAATAACACTTTGTTCAACATTTTGTCTTTTGGTGTACCACAAGGCTCAATACTGGACTCCCTTCTGTTCTCTACGTACATGGAATTTGTTGGCAAGCCTGTTCATTACCATTATGCATAAAATATTTTTAGGCCAATTACTTGCTCCTGTCAATCCTGAGAAGATATCTGTCCTGTTTTTTTAACTCTATAAATCAGCCAGGCTGCAAGAATTAATGAGTAATTTTTGGCTGCAGCTTAGGTTTTGATCCTCAAAATGTAAATCTTTGGTTTTGCTTGTCCACCATATCAGGTCATTTGTCTTTTAGCTACTGATTTTAACACCCATTTGTGAGTTTTCCCCATGATACCATAATACACAAAACCAGATATCAGGAAGGAATCCCTCTGCCATCTCTCAGGGTCTTCTGTGTGTTTTATATTCAGTTAAAGCTGCCAGTGAGAGCCAAATACTCTAATTAGTGCCTGCTGTTTGGTCAAAAGTCAGTGTGGTTCTAACAGGTAAAACTATGATCTCGCAAACCCCATCAGCACATAAATGAAAATGTCAGCTTCCAGTCATACATTTCATTGTGGTCTTGTAAAGTGAAAAAGGATGGGTCACCCAGCATGATTCCCTCATCACACTGACGCATGAACTGCGGTTTCAAAGATGCTATTTTGGAATATGCCAAAGATAGAAATAAATCAACCTTGATAAATGAAAGGAAGGACGGCTGTGAGGAGAACTGAAGATGAATGCTAGGAAGAGGTAAGGATGGATGGATGGATGGGGAGTGTATCAGTCAGCTGAGGCTCGCAGAGGAGAGAAAGGATGGATATGTGCGATTTACAGAGATGGATGAATAAATGATCTTAGAGGGGTGAAAATAGTGAAACAGAAGGATGGAAAGAGGCAACAGTTCAGTCGTGAGAGGAGTGATGACAGGAATGCAAGGAGAGAGAAATGAAGGGATGGCTGGTGAGTCAGAGGCTGAAAGGAGTTGGAAGGAGGGATGTTGAGATGATGCCCACAGAGAGATAAGTGGAGTGATGGAGAGAAGGAGCATTGCAACAGAAATGAGAAGCACTTTCAGTCAAGAAGCGGGAGATCAAAAGAGGAGAGGGCAACAGAGACGGAGAAGTCTGCGATTGCAAAGGGAGCTGCTTTGCATTTTTCTCACGCTAAGCTGGCCTGACTAAACAAATTAAATCTATTCTCAGAGCAGCAGCGTTCCTCAGAGACCCAGCATCTCGCCACATCACAACTCCACGGCTAAATCCATCTGAAAGTAATCTCATAAATCAGCATACATTAGCACCGATAACTGCTGATACGGATGTAGAGAAGTGGAGGCTTGGTCACCTCTGTATCACAGCAGGAGGGTAGCTCCTGTTATTCTGTCACATTTTACTACTGCTTAGCTGATAAAACCTCTGTGTACTAACAGCTGGCTACAATGACCACAAGAAAGCCAGATTCATATCTGCAGTGGACGGAAATGAGTAGAAAATGGAACTTATGGAATTTAATTATTCATCATTAGCCGGTTGTTCTAATGATAGACTTTCTCTGGGGTCAGACGGATTGTTTTTGTTTGCAGTTAAATTTCTTTTCAATCATCTTTTCTTTTTGAATAATGAGGCAGCTTTTGTGAAGGATAAGGGTGGATGGCAGGAACCTCGCAGAAACTGAGCAATGGTGGTTTTGACAGATTAAATAACAAAAACGTAGTCTGGCAGTGCAGAGTGGCAGAGTTCTCCAGGATCAAGGGAAGGCCAGAAAATTACTCAGAACTGAATGGAGGAAAAATTAAGCCAAACAGGATTACAGAAGAACAGACCTGAACTGGTTCAGAATCTATAACGGGTGACGATACAATGCCACTGGTAAGCAGACGAACTGGCACTGAATGAAGTCCCAGCCTTTGTAGACAGGAGTCACTGCAGAGCTAGGAGGAAGAAGATGAACAAACACAAATCCAACAGTTTTTTAGGAGAGAAGCAGCAGCAGCCCTGCAGATAGACAAACCACTGAGTGCATCTTAAGGTGCGCAGCAGCATCACCTCTTTCTGATTCTCCACCAAAAACACGGAACAATTCTCAATCAAGTCTGAAGCGAGTGCATCCAGGTTTCACTCTTCCTTCCCTGAATGCTCATGATGGTTCCTAGACACGCCTCTCAGTTACCCGCTGATACAAGAGTCGTCTCAGAAAGAATCTCAATCATATCACCTGCATTTATCCCATCCCCTCACACCTCCCCCACGCGCCCCATCCTCCTCGCCACCGCGGGGATTCAGTCCTCCTGCTCCGGATTCCGGGCTGCAGTTTGCATATTTCAGCACGGTAAATAAACGAGTGTGTTTCCTCCTGCTGTTATTTGCTGTCAACCTTCCTGCAGTTGCTCATTGTCTGACTTGGAGAGCTGGAATCCACAGGAGCAGCTGAGCGGGTGAACGAGTTGGCATCGTTCTTTGTGTGGCGTTCCTGCCCTGCTTGTAGAATTTATTCAACTGAACTACTAAACCACATGGAGAGAAATCAGCATTAATGTATTCCTTTGTCTTGTCGGCAGGAAAGTCAGACATTTATGTGTGGAATACAATCTAAAGGAGGCAAACATTGTTCCTGTTCTTCAGTGTTTTATCAGGTTGCAGCCGCTAGTGTGGGGAGTTAACTGATGATCTAAATGCTGGTTACTCAGGCTTGCAGGATCAGCTCTGTTTTTTATATCTGGCCTCTTGCTTCTCTAGTGTTCAGTATAATACTTGCTTTCTGTTATACTAAAACTTCTGAGAGAAGTATAAAGACTGGACACACCAGCTGGCAAAAATACCGATGATGCTCCAGAGGCTTAGACCTGGCTGCAGGTCTGGACTGCAGCAGGCCAGTCCCCCTGCTGTGATGGTTGCAGTCTGTGGTTCAGCTGCGTCCTGCTGGGATGTGCAAGGCGAAGTCTGGGTGCAGGATGTGGTCCAGGACCAGGTCCATGCCAGGTGTCCTTGTATGGATGGGAGCAGATGTTGCTCTGAAACCTCTGTGTACTTTTCAGCATGGCCTAAATTGGAGCCTTGGGAAACTCCACATGTAGATTACTGAACGATAGGGGGCCCAACACGCAGCCTTGGGGAACTCCACATGTAAATTACTGAACAATAGAGGGCCCAACACAGAGCCTTGGGGAACCCCGCGTCATCGTTATTTATGTAGATCTGTAGTAACCAACGGATACCATGATGTCATCACTTTAAAGGCCCATTTATGCTCGACACAGATGACGGATACGCACACGCACGGAAGGTTTCGTCCGTCTTCTGCGTCAATTCCGTGCGTTTTTGGTGCGTTTTCAGGCTCCTTGTGCATCCGTTACTCGACGCAGACGACGGAGTAATACCATCAGAAACCGCGGGGTCAGTGTTGAGCATAGTGGAGCAGAAACAAACCAGGATAGAAGAAGAAGATAAACAGGAAGAGGAAAACCGTAGAAGAAGAACAAAGACGGCGAAAAAAACATTAGAAGTTGCACAAGCTTTAGAAATAAAGTTCTACAAGTGTTCAGGGAGTGTTGGTGGTTAGAAACAACTTAATAGCCGCTCGTTTGTGCCGCTTGTTTGTGGCGATGTTTGAATCTAACTTTGTATCGCGGAGTTCACAATAAACTCTGCACTGCCGCTTGCGGAGGGTAGCCGTAGTAACAGAAACGACACATGGAGGTATGAAGACAGCGACGCATGGAGACGTTTGGAACGGACGTCCCAAATTACGTCCGTCAGGGAGCATAAATGGCCCTTAAATGGAGGATTTTCAAAGTCTTTACATTTTTATGTTGAGGAATTTTTTTTCTAGACGTTTTAAAGCCAGTGAGTGACAGACTGGTGAACATCTGCCCATCTTTCCATCTGAGAGACTCTGCCGCTCTGAAATGCTCTTTTATACCCAGTCATGTTACTGACCAGTTGCCCAGCAACCTCATTAGCTGTCAAATGCTCCTCCAGTTGTTTTTTTTTTTTTCCATTCTTTTGTTGCTCCTGTTCCAACTTTTTATAGATGTTCAAAATCTGTAAAGTGTTACTCCATGCTGATTACTCTGTCAGATTCACCATCAGCTGATCGAGTTGTTTTAGGTTTGTTTCTACTGGGAGTAAAACATGTTTCTTCTGGGAATTAAACCTGTTTCTGCTTGGGGTAAACCACTGGGACTGAAATCTTTGTTTTTCTGGGACAGAAAAGATCAGATTTACTAATGGCTATATTTTAGTGTCCCAGCTTTTGGAGGAGCCGGAGTTGCACTTCCAGGAGTCCTGCTGATGATCAGTTAATGAGTTGTTGGACACCTCCGCTAACCGTTGTCTCCCCCTTCTCTTGCAGCAGACGAGTAACCATGGAAGCCATCTCCTCGCTGGCCTCCCTCCTCCTCATCTTCCTGTCCTTCCTCCCCTCCTGCTTCTCCTCCATGCTGTGTCCGAAGCGCTGCACCTGCCAGAACCTGCTGCCGTCCTACACGGTGCTGTGCGCCAAGACGGGCCTCCTCTTCGTCCCGCCCAACATCGACCGGCAGACGGCCGAGCTCCGGCTGATGGACAACTTCATCACCACGCTGAGGCACCGGGACTTCGCCAACATGTCCAGCCTGGTCAGAGTTCTGCACACCTTCACATCCACGCTCTGTTTGGGATCCAGATCATTTAGTTGCTGTACTCTCTGGTTATTAGCCTTCGGTCATTAGTTTCTCACCAGGTGGTACGGGTGGATTTAAATGGATGATAAAGGTTTATTCTCAGTATCAGGAAAGGAAATACAATCGGATGAAACAGCTTTTAATTCCTCACTGGGATTTAAACCCATTTGAAGTTAATTTACCTCGACCTTAGTTGGGTTAAAAATCATCATAGTCCGCTAGCGGTGCAGAAAAAAGAATCCAGATTCTTATGAAGGAAGTTTCTGAACTGATCCAAAATTGTCAAGAACTGATTGTTTTTAAAGACTTTAGATTGTTAAAGTTGTTCTTTTATTGGAAGTTCAAGAACAAAAACAGGAGAAGATCTCTTATTTTCAAAAGATTTTAAAAGACAGACATGGTAGAGCTAGAAAATAGTTCAGAACATGACAATATTTTACAAGACTGACTACTTTCTTGTTAAGTGACAACGAAACCTTAAAGTTTGCACCATAAACAGAGGTAAATGTCACATCTCCATCAAAAGATTAGATACATTTTCGTTGTCTTTCTAAACCACCTTCTAGCTCAGAGAGGAATGTAAATCCTGGAAATCATCCTTTGTCCTAAAGAGTATCGATAAATCCAACATGTTGTTTAAAACTTCAGCTGATGAGGTGCAATAAGTTTATCTTCTTCCTGCTACAGTTCATTTGTGGTTCATTTGTGGTGTATGAGAAATGAAGCAAACCTCCCCGGTAGCCAGGCTGCCCCACCGGCTGCAGCATCCACTCCTTTAAATTCGGTTTGCTTTGTTGCCATGGTTTCCAACAGCTGTTGGGGCTGCAGGTGACACAGGGAGGAGTTGTGCTTGTGGGACTGTGAGACCCGGAGGAAGCGAGGGAGTAAAGCAGCGGCTCTCGGTGTCAGAGTCTGAATATTAATGTCGCGTTTAGGAACATCTGCTCCTCAGAGCGCGATGAGGTGAAGTCTGAGGTGGATTCAGAGAGACGAGCCGCTGCATCCTGATGTTTAACCAGCAAATTCACACCCCCGTCAGAGCTGGAAGCCTCCTTCATGTGTTTGCTCACACGCAGAGTGAGACGAGGGAAATGAGCTCCGATTGATCCGAGAATGCTGCAGATGTCTCCAGAAACAGTCATTGACCTTTTCTGGGCCGTTGCTGGTGGAGCGGAAGCATTCGCTCGCCTCACCACAACTGCACTGTTTCTCCGCCCCCCCCCCCTCCAGATCCACCTGACGCTGAGCAGAAACACCATCAGCCAGATCCGGCCGTACGCCTTCGCCGACCTCCAGGACCTCCACGCCCTCCACCTGGACGCCAACCGCCTCACCGTGCTGGACGACTCGCACTTCCAGGGGCTGGTCAACCTGAGGCACCTCATCCTGGCCAACAACCAGCTGCACAGCATCTCAGAAGGAGCCTTCCAGGTACGCACACCTTTACCTGGAATCATTCCTGCCACAGAGAAAATAAGTGCAACAATACGTCATAGTGTGTTGAATCGTGCGTACCGAACCGTGAGCTATGTATCGTCTGTATCGAACGATACTCCTCCATCATGCCTTCACTGAAGAGTGTTTACAGAATATTCATTCATTATTGTTTTTATTGTAATAATGATGGAAAAATCTGAAGACAATCCATCATTTTGAGAGATTACAGCAGTGGATAAAAAAACTGCACTAATTGGTAATGTCTGAGAGCTAGCAAGATTTAGAAGTGGCACTTCCTGTAAGCTCTTCTTCTAATTGATTTAAAAAATACAAGTAAAAAAAAGCATTAAAATGATTTTTCTTTTTTAAATGTCAAACCGTGACACTAAAGTATCAAACCGAACCATACATTTTGTGTATTGTTGCAGCCCTAGAAGAAAAGTTTATGTCTTTATCTATTCATTGATCTCACTAAATTGATTATTAATCATAATTAGCATGTAGGCCTGTTGCAAAAAGCAGTAAGTCAATAAATCGTAAGATGAGAACAAAAACATACAACAGAATGTATTAAGGTATATTATTATGCTACTTCTTTGTTTACAAAGGCACAAACTGGCAATTTGATGGGGTTTCCCTGTGTGAGCCTCATGTTTAATATTTTTTGAAGGCCAGTTTTGTTTAAAAACTTCATTGTCATATTTATTGTTTTTAGTTGTGTTAAGTTTGAACTGAAAGTCTGTTCTATTTATTGTTTTAATTATTTAAAATTTCTTCCAGTGAAGAAACGCAAAGTTTATTGAACTTTGAGAGGATCTCCTTGCATCAGTACAGTGGCATCATTACATTAGTTGGAAATGTCTCAAAATGACATTATTGATGAAGGCAATACTATCATTTATCACGACAATTAATTCAAAGTAGAAATCCCTCTTCTCTGTCAATTGTTACTCTTCCTGCTCTCACAGGACTTCCTGGAAACTCTGGAGGACTTGGACCTGAGCTACAACAACCTGGTGGACATCCCCTGGGACACCATCGCTCTCCTGGTCAGCGTCAACACCCTCAGCCTGGACCACAACCTCATCGAGAGCGTTCCTGAAGGGATCTTCTCCAACCTGCACAAGCTGGCCAGGTGAGAACCGGACCGTGCTTCTCTGTAGGACTATTTATAGGCTGCCGGGGATATTTATAGGCAGCTCTTGTTGGAGAGATGGCACATTTAGACACGTTTCATCCCGTTTGTCATCAGAAATGTGACATTTTTCTCTGTTGCTGTGATGTTTTCCATCATTTCAGGGGTGATTGGTTTTATTTTAATGCTGCCAGCTCATTGCACTTCCTCCTGCTCACCATCTATCTATCTATCTATCTATCTATCTATCTATCTATCTATCTATCTATCTATCTATCTATCTATCTATCTATCTATCTATCTATCTATCTAT
>JAVQJG010036875.1:0-15188 GCA_036024015.1 Craterocephalus amniculus
GGTTTTTATGAATCTATGGACTGTGTAGAACATTTCAGTCCAGGTTTGGATAGGTTAGGTATTGTATTTTTTTAATACGACCATCTTTAAAATCGGTTAAATGTCAATAATTAAGTGGAATTGCCCTTTACTCATTTGGCGAATCGGAAGCTTCGAATCGGAAGCTAACTTCAGCCTCGTCATCTGTAGTTTCTGTATTTTTTCTTGGGTTAGGGCAGAGATGACGGTGATTCACTTTGCATGCTGCAGTTAAAAAAATTAAAAGGATACATTAAGGATTAAATAAAAACCTTTGAAATTAAAGAAAACAAATGTGGTTGGTTTCTGTGTGGTTGTGTGAATGGTCTGACTGGTTGTGTGTGTGTATTTCTATTTTATTTTTTGTTTATGTTGATGTATTACATACAGTATATTCTTTGTGATACTTGCTATGCATGTACTGTTTCTGTTTTGTCAGTTTTTTTTATTTTGGAAGATATTGATGAAAATGAGATGGTGCATCTTAAGGGGTTTATCCTATTATAAGAAATAAGAAAAATGTTAATTGGCTCTGCTGATTCCTTTAAGACTCATAATCTAAAGTAAAAATTGTCAATGTCTGTCAAATCCTTCCAAGTATGTATTACAGTTGCCTGTGCATTTATTGGGTGTCATTGGCTCAGGTGGTAGAGCAGGTATAACTGAATAAGGAATTCTATGTAAAATGCTGTGTGCCTTGAAAAGTGCAACATAAACATAATCCCTTATTTTCCTGTTGCAGTGGTTTCTTAGCAACATTTACTACACACAAAATAAAAGATTCAATTGCATTTGTACAATTGTGACCATCATATTATCTACCCAGATTACTGGCCTCCTGAATCTGGTGCATTCTTGTTCTTAAGCAGAAATAGAGTTAAAATCAGTTTATTGATCACTTTACTTTTTTCACCCATTTCATAAGAAAGTAAAATTAGCATTCAGACATCTCTCCATGGTTACAAAGTCCTATATATCCTTGCTCAAACCACAAACATGTTTCCTGCTGTGAGTGCTACTGTAGGTGATGCCAGCCTGAATTCACTCCAAGAAGCCTTGGCAGGACACAATCTGCCCTGGGACAATGCGTTCCAGTTGAACAGACAACTCCTGCCGAGCTCCTTTCTTTTATTATTCAGGATCTGACGGTTTCATAGCGAAGCCTCATATGTTTCTCATTTTCAGCTAACATTGAAAGAAACAAGCAGAAGTTAGGCTGGAAATTTTACAGCTTTTTAAATGACAATCATGCATGTTGTTTTAAGCCAAAAGAAGCATCAGTTAAAAAAAAAGTCTTTACACCCACAGAAGGATTTTTTTTTTTTTTAATGGGAACACATTCATCTTTTTAATTAAATAACAGCATCAGAACAGCTGGTGTTATTGTTTCTTCCTGTATGTACATCCACAACAAGGCTGCAGATTTTGTCCCGTGTGCCTGCATGCTTTGGTCCATCACTGTAGCAAACCTGCCCTAGTTCTGCAGTCCCCTCTGCTCACCTGTACGATGCCCAGCTTGGGCTTAATTAACCACTCTGATGTGATAAGGCAGAATAATTCATCAGCAGATAAGCCGTGTGCCTTACAGCATAAAAATGTCTCAATACTGTCCGGAACACATATATTACTAAGATTTGTTGTGACGAAATGTCTGCACATGTTTATTCTGTAATAAATACTGAGCATATATTTGTTTATATAGAACACGATGCTGAATGTACAGGGATGTAATTACTAAGAAAGGCGAAAGTGTAACTGCTTTTGTAGAGGAACAATTTTTCTTTTTTTTTGCGACTGCTTATAAGGATGCAAGTGAGTAAAAAGCTGCTGAACTTAAAGGGGCTGTGCGTGGATTACATACTGTGTGTTCCTCTTGCTGATACATAGCAAACGTTACTAGAGAATATTTACAATTTCCTCTGTCTGCATGTCTGTATCCAAGAGTTTAAAGCTTCCAGTATAAAAAGACAGTCACTTCACATGTTGTATGTCATGTTTTAGTAAATAATATATCATACAATATTCGGTTAATATATATAGTTTTTTCATAAAGAGTATAAAACCCAGCAGGAGATGGCGATAGAGAATAGGTAGCATTTATGATGTCAAGATCTGATTGGCTGACACTATCTGGTTACATGGAATCAAAGTCATGGTCGCTGGGGTCGACCACTTCGGGGGTCATGACTCTGCCCATGAAGAGGATGGAGCCTAGATGGAGAGGACACACACACACACACACACACACACACACACACACACACACACACACACACACAGACACACACACACAGACACACACAGCATGATTATTAAAGGTTGGTGTTGCTAATGCAAAACATAACAATTCTGTGGTTTTTGTGGAAATTGGTGATATGCTAAAAAAAAACAAAAAACTGAGAACTGTGTGGCACAGCTTTGAGCATTTGAGCTGTTAAAAAATGTTAATACTGATTTTCTGTTCTGGATTTTTAGGGCTGATCAACCTCGCCCGAACACTATAGCATTATAAATAAGCCTATGATGTATTAGCTTCAAACAACCTTGCCATCTAATTCTATCTGACAGCTTACTAGCTAACTACTCTGCTTTAATAAAAAAATGTCTTTTTTAAAAAAAGCAACAAAAAGCTGAACTGCTGCACTGTAGCAGATCTACAAATAAGCTGAGTCATACTTAGCGGACTGAAGGGTCAAGGAGAGAGTTGAGGATCACCAGAAACACACACCTCATCTGGAAGTTTAACTAACTTTGTCCCATTCCCCTGCTGGCATAACCACTACACACTGATAGCAATGCTGATTTCATTCCACTGTATTTGGACTTTAGTATTTACAGGTAGGCTTGTCACAATAGGCGATAAGTCAATTAATCGCAAGGTAAATAATTGTGCAATTAGTTTTCCAGCTGCAATAATTTTCATTTTCATTATGGCTCATATTTATTGTTTTTTGTTGTTTGGTTTTTTATTAATCATTAATTAGACTCAGAATAGGGTCTATTCATTGTTCTTTGCTTCATTATCTCAAATTTCTTCCCGTTCCAGTGAAAATGTTGTTTAAAAAATATATTATTGATCTCTGAAAGGGTATAACTGTATTATTATTATGACATTATCATTATACTAGTTGAAAATCTTCTCAAAATGATGAAATCTGTTAATGAAATATTATCGTTTATCACGATAATTTCTGAGACGATTTATCGCACAGCATTATGGTGACAGGCCTGTTTACAGGTGCACTCACCTGTCCTTCTGTTTCTGATGACAAAGAAGAATGGGTGATCAGCCATGACCTGTGGGTACAGCACCAGAGTCCTGGTCAGAGCAATCATTCCTGACAGAAAGAAAGGAGGAGAGAGTTGCATAATTATCACTCAGAGACAGATTTTTGCTTTGCCACATGAGGACCATTCAAAGCAAACGGTGTGCAATTTCTAAAGACTTTTTTTTAGATTTCGAGAAAAAAAGATTATTATACCTGAGCCGACAGCTCCCTCTGCCCCCTCCTCCGTCACCTCCAGGTAGGCCTTCTGCACTGCCTTCCCAATGTACAGGTCTTTGCCATCTGGAAAACACAGATAAATGCCCACAGCTTACAAAGTTAATCAAAATGAAAGTAAAAAGAAAATGCGGAGTCTAAATCGGATATACAGCCATAAGAAAAGAACGTGCTAGATCACATCGAGTAGCACCTCCCTAAGACATGACGTCCGCACCGAAACTGAATTTGCACGGTTACTACCGTCTACAAAAACGGACCTCATCCTTCAGATGAGTGTGTTTTAGCCGGTACAACACATCCTCGGGTCCTGTTTCGCTCCCAGACTGTTTCCCAAGAGAAAACCTGTCTGTCTGGTGAGAAATAAACTCATTTCAACGGCATCTTCAAGTTTAATTTTCTCAGTTATTTTCATCAGTTTAACCATATCTCATTCCGTATATAACATGATACATGTGACTCTTTCTGCATCTATTTTTAATAGAGGTGACAGCGCTGACCTGCCCACACAGAGCCAGTTACCTTGGTTACCTTAGAAAGGTACCTCTACTGAAGGCTACTTCTTGCTGCCAAGATAGAGATTAAGAACATTTTTTATTGAACCCTTTTAGCTATTTTGCTTCTATGTGTTTATATGTGTTTCTTATAATTAATTGTTGTCAGCATGTCTGTGTTTTATTATGTGTGCCTGTGCCATCATGCATCACCTGTCATGGCAGAGAGATCAGCATCTTCGGTGAATATGTTCTTAATTCCCAGCTCCTGCAGGGTGCTCCTCAGATCAATCTTCTGCTCCACCTTAAACCTGAACAGTGACATCAGTCATTTGAGATGTGAGATAGGGAGAGAAATATAATTCGAACAACCAGGAAACCAAATGGCATCAGATTAAATAGCTTGAAACTAAAGTCTGCATTTTGAGACGTTTGCTAAAAAATGTTATTTTTTTATCCTGTTACATATCCTGTTTGTGTGCAACTCAACAAAAATGTGACAAATACATAATTTTATAATGCTGGATGCATCAAATTGTATAGTAATAGAGTCTGATAATTGAGATTAAATAGTTGTATATGGCCTTGCACACATGAATGAATGTGTCCCGCTTCCATTTATTTATTTATATCTGGAAAATATGAGGACATTCAACAGCATCGTTGAATGAAGTCTTTTGCAAATTCTGTACAGAGGGAAACATTTTTTGTTTGTGAGAAATATAAAAGAGCTTTAATGAGGATGAAAAAGATCCTCTCCAACCCAAGTGCAACAACAACAACACATCTCAGTGGGATTTTTAAAAAATAACAAAACCCCCTACTACAACATTGCAATTTCCCTCTGGGGTTAATTAAATATTTTTCTTTTAATTCAATTCAGTATCCAAATTACACAAAGATATCAGTGCTTTCATGGCATTAAGCTGGCATGGCCATATGAGCAATATTGTAAAAATAAATTTTCTTGCCATTTCTACAAGTTTGCATGTTTTTGAGCATTTTATCTCTCACCTGGGAAGGTATACTTCCACCTTCTGCCGTTTCACGTTGTTAGCCCACTCCTCCAGCAGCGGCGCTTTGATGATGGGCTCCAGGGAAGCCAGCGGCACCTCCTGCCGAGGCAGGATGATCATCATGGACATATCCTCTCCCTCGTAGGGCATCTCCAAAACCTGATACACACCGCCAGCTTCCTGCGAGCCATCGCTGAACTCGCCTGAGTAAGAGAAGGAATCAGAGTGATAAATATGCGCCTGTGTGAAGCCAGGAATTCACACCCTGGCCTCCGGTGAACGGGTTTGTTAACATCACTCAGCAGGAACAGGTGCAAACAGAGACATCGATTGACTGTATTGATTGCAGTGTGTGGTCATTCCTGATGCTTTAATTAAAACCCACTTGCGCTTAATCTCCAAGGTTTTGGTTACAACTAGAGGGAAGCTGATTGCCTACATACAACACCAGCCGCCAAGCGGTGACTGTGTTATATTAAAATCCCTGAAAAAAAAATTCCATCAAACCAGGGAAGGATTGCATCTTTGAGTGTGACTATAATGAGAGATTTTCACAGCCCTGAGGTGGATCCTTGAACAACTTCCTGTCTTAAAACCTAAAGGATCATCCCAGAAAAAAGTGCTAAGATCACCCCACTTACGTTTTGCAGCGTGAGATGAAAAAATGACAAAAACAACCATTCTCATTCTTGCGTTTTGTTCAGCTCTGGGTAGCAGTATCTGATGCAACGTGAGGCAGCCATGCAGCATCCCCGCTCCCCAAAAAATATTCACTTAAACTGGTATGTTTTTTTTTATTTTTCATTCTGTAGGTTTTAAAAGTAATTTGGTCCAATTTCATTTGCATCTTTTGCATGCAACCGTTTTTACTAATCAAGTGTTATTCAGGTTTTTGTGTGTGTGTCTAAAAAGTGTAATTATTAAAGGTTATCATATTGTTACTACTGCTGAAGTTTGTATGTTTCCGATATTTTGTGGCCATCTGTAAGTCGGTAACAACATCACACATTTGCACACTTGCATACACCTACACAACACAGCGAGAGGGTGTGTGTGCCGAGTGTGGATTTGTGTGTTAGAAAGCTGCAAAACAAGGCCAGGTCTTTAGGGAGAAGGCTGCTTTTTACTTTCTCATTTTCAAGCACAATCATATTGCTTAAAGATGAAGAACATTTTTCAGCAGCTTTAAAGCTCAGTAAGCAGAAAAGAGGAGCCTTTCCCGGGAAACTAACTTCAAACATAAATATTTTAGTTAAAACATTAACATTTCAGATGCCGTCCGGAAAATGAGCTGTATATCACAGACACACACACACACTCACCGTAGTAGAAGTCTCCCTGCTGATACATCATGAGGGTCTGAACCTCAGAGCCGTCATCTCTGCTGAAGGAGAAAGTCCTGGTGTTCTCTGGCCTGAACTGGTTTTTCCAGGAGCCCCGGAAGTAGACGGCGTTCACCAAGGTCAGCCGAGTTATGCTGTTGAAGTCCTCGGCTGTCAGCAGACCTCGGATCTTACCTGTAAGGAGCGATTTGTAGAAGGCACATGTATGGTTTCTTTGCATCTAGTGAAGCTTTTGAAATCAGAGCAAAGGCGGAATTGTGCATTTAAATGTTGAAAAAAAGCAATGAAATGAGTCTAACGTGTCTTCTCTGACAAGATTCATGGGGAACGTAAAACGTAAGGTGGTTCCCCTTCCGGGCTATTCTCCTCTCTCAAACTCACTCTCCGTATGGTTCTCCACCCAGTTGTTGATCTGCTCAGCAACAGCTGACGACTCGCTGAAGTCCACCGTTTCCACTTCGGCTCGAAAGTATTTCCTCATCATGTGCAGAAACTCAGGGTTAAAGGTGACGCCTTCCTGAAGGAAAACGCTGTTAGCAAATCGGATCACGTAGTGGCCGTCGTCGTCTGAAAATGCCTCAGTCAGGTTCTGGAGCAGAGAGAACTCCACGCCTGGAAAACAGAGATGAGACACACATTCATACAATCACAGACCTTGAGTAACTTTCATAAAAAAGCCAAAAATAGTCTGAAATGCCATCTGAGGAACTGAAAACCATCGTCTAAATGGCTTCAGTTTTCTGTCAGTTAACTAAAAGATTAATGGATAAATCATTTAATCTTAACTCCAGTTCTTAGAAGTTGAAATAGTTTTGTAAAAGTTAGTATTAATTTGAATTGATTCTTCATAAATGATAATTTTCTCCAGATTTTTTAAATGTCAGTAATTCAAATTCTTAAATGAATAATGAAAAAGGCTGTTGGATAAGAATAAAGAAAAAAGCTAACTATTTTTCTTATATGGCAGTGGAGAAAAAAATGAGTCTTATCAATATCTTTACTCGTAACATAAAAGCGTTTTTCTGTCTTTAGGAGTTTGGTGATTTTAAATGTAATTTCTTTACAAGTGCTGGGGATGAACATGCCAAATAAAGTGGTTTAACTTAAGCATCAGAACAATTATAACTTTTAGCTGAGCTGAAGACGACCTTAAATCTTTTAAACTTAGAAAAAACACTGGATACATCTGTTTGGGATGGGAAAAGCTCCTCTAGAGCATTGGTTTTCACAGACTTTCATTTCATTTCTTTATTCACATCTAACAGTTCTGGAGTAAAAATTAGTCAATTTTTCACACAACTCGCTCAACACTACCCATGTTTACACACAAGACACAAGTTTTAGCTAAAAAACCTGATCAAACTAAAAATATTTCACATATTAAGCTGAATACTGAGCATACATTTTCTTTATTAACTAACAAATACTTTTTCTTTATATTACAAGATTATCAGAAATTTTACAGACAGTATTTTGAAGTACCTCTTGGAGTGTCCCAAAGTACCCCCATTTGAGAAACAGTGCTCTAGGTGGTTCAAGCCTGTCTTAAATTAGCCAGTCTTTTATTTATCATGATATGGATTCCTTCTCTTCCCCCACCGGTGATTGGGATGCGTGTGAACCTGCATTTACCTGGCAGCAGGTGGCTGAAGCCCACCGTCTGTCGAATCTCCTCCAGGGAATCCCCCCTGGCTCCCAGCTCCACCATGCCCAGGGCAATGGCCACACTCAGTGGGGAAAAAATTATATTATCCTGACCCCCCGCTGCCTGCAGCTGGTGGTACAGTCTGACGGAGAACTCTGATGTAGTGTCCTCTGGAATGTCCGCCGCCCGGCAACCGTAGCCCGGCAACAGGATGGAGAGGAGGAGGAGGAGCGGGGACAAAACGTCCAGGATCGACATCGCAGCACAGACCACAAAAGCTGCGTGAAAGAGGGATTTTTTTGGAGTGAAACAAAAAGGAGGGAAAATGTACGAAGGTGTAAAGAAGGAGAAAAAGGAAGGGATGGGAATTAGCGTGGGAAAATATATTTGGGAAAAAAATAGAAAGTAAAGATGGATGGATGAAGTAAAGGGGTTTAGGAAGATTGGCGGGGGATGGGAAGAAAAAAAGATGTGAAAGGAAGAGAAACAGATGGATGAAGGGGAGAGGTGTGATGACAGCACATGATTGGTAGAGAGGACAGTCAGTAAGTAGAGAGAAGGGGATTGCAGTCAGAAGAATAGACGACAGGAAAGGGATAGAAAGAGATAAAGGGAGAGAAGATTATTGCATAAAGGGAGAATAAAGGACAGGAGGAACGAAGGACAAAAGGAATTTGGAAGAGAGGAGGATGAAAAAGAGCAGCGATGTGGAATGTAAAAGTGGAGAAAACAGAAATATCTGTCAGTCATCGGGCCAATTTAACCTCCAAAATACAGGAACATAGTGGTTGAGGAAATCACCTGTGAGTTTTTCACTTGTTAACTTTTGCAAAAAAGAAGATAAACGACAAAAATGAAGAATGAGCGTTAACCAGTTTAACTCTGAATAGAAACACTGCCTTGTTGAAACCTGACCCTCCAACCATCTTCTAGCCTTATTTTTTCTGTGCCATCACAACGCTTCACCATCAGTTTCTGTCTTCCTGCCGTCTGCATTTTGGCCATCTGCACCTGCCTCCTCCATGCTCCACGTTTTCTCTCTCCTTCCCTACCTTCTCTGCCTTTTTACCTCCCTACACTTGCAAAGAATAAACACACGCCATGTCTTTGGAGCTGATGTTGCCAAGCAACATTGTTTTCTGCTGGCCAAGCAGAGAAGAAAAACAGAGTCAGTGGTAAATATGGAGAAAAGTAATACAGATCCAGTGATGAAGTGACATTTGTTTGGTCATTTGTTTCTCTGCTGCTGGAGCTGCAGCCTGTAAAGGGGATCAGGGCTGGAATCTGCTGGCTGATGCTGGATGTGCGAGATGGCAGGTGACCCAAACTGTCAACAGCTCTAACAATGGGAAGCAGGGAGAAAATTAGCGCCCCATCCTGTTGTGTGCTGTCCTTTCCTCTGCTCTGGCTTGTGATAAACAGTTCCCCTTCCCAACCTGACCTGCTTTACCCACCGTGCTGCAGAGGGATCCCTCCTTTCCAAATCTGCTACAATTTTCCCCATTGTCCATTCCCCATGACAAAACAATTCATTAAGATGCATTGTGTGTTCATCCAAAGATTGCTGCAGATTATTGCTGCGTGCCACAGACCTCCGTTCCTCTCTGACAAAAAAACCCATTAAACACACATTAGATGAACCGGGCAACTCCAGCCGCAAAACGCTGTACTTCACCGGAGCACATCTGAATATCCTCTCAAACAATTACTGAATTTTTCCAGCTTCTTAAATGTTTGCAAAGGCTGCAGTGGCCAGATAAATACGAGTTGTTTTGAAAGGCTTACACCTTCAAACCAGCGGAAGGTTTTGAAAACGGCTTGGGACTAAAAAAAAAGCAGCTCCAAAGCACTTTCAGAAAAGCTAGGAAAGTCAGGAAATAATGAGTCAGACAAATACTTGGCTGACTTAAATCAATTATGCCAGAATAAATCAACAAAGTGGGACAACTTATTAGCTTTCCATCTATCAGTATCCTGGCAAAGTGCTTTTGACAAGCTGATGAAACTGCTGGCAGGATTTGCATGTGTTGAAGTCAGCTCGATGAAAATTTAATAAACTTTACAAAGTCAAATAGTCAGAGAGCAGAACGTGTCAGTCTTCCTTGTGCACACTTTTTCAAGGTGAAAATGATCCGACCTCTGCTGAAATACAACTGAAAAGAAAGGAGTTGTGCATTTTCAAGTATTAATTGAGAAGATAAAGATTCATTATATCTCTTGTGCAGCCAGAATCTGACAAGACCTACAGGTATTTATCTTTATCTCATAACTTTTTATCTTTATCTCATAACTTTTCTTTTCCCCCTGCACTGTTATGCAGCTTTTCAGCTAAAAATAGCCCCCGTTAATTCTGATTTAATCAAACATGAGCTGTATTTTCATTGACAAATACAGAAAGAATTATCTAAAAGTGTCCAGCAAATTAATAAAATAGCCTACTCCTAAGAATCAACTATCTAGTAAAAATGAATGCACTTGAGGCTGATGCAGTTACATTAGTAGTTTTTTTTTATGGGATCTGTTTACAGGAACAAGAAGCACAGAATGACTCAACCAAATCCAATGATGCATTCATATACAGTATATGTGATGTAAAGGTTATCGCTGGAAATAGCCTCACTGCACAATTTGAACAACTTCATGTAGACTTAAAAAAATAAATAAAATCTCCAATATTACTGTCAGTCATGTACCTGCGCCCTTGCTCACATATCATGGTGTTAGTCAGACATTGTGTAGAGGAGAGGGAAGCACGCAGGAGGCGGCTGGCAGACACGTAAATGCGGGTAATGTTTCTGACCTTCTGAGCTGTGGGAACTGAACTTTCCAGAGACAGTCGCTCCTGTTTTCTGTAAGGAAAGCCTCACCGATGCAGCCGAAGCCGGGGAGAGTCTGAAGCACAATTGCGTGTGTGTGCAAGTGTGCGTGTGTGAGCGGATAGCGGCATCATGGGTGGCTGGCTTTTACTTGTAATGCTGACACCATTCTGACCTTTGGAGTTGCGGCACGCTGTCTGCGGGAGGGGCCCGCTTTGCGAGCTTGGCCATTGGCGACTATTAGCGCAACTTTGACTCCAGCCTGCTCAGATGGGTTTCCCAGCATACCTTTCAGGTAAACTGGGAAATCCAACACCTCCCGTGACTAACAGGACGGAATTAGTCTGAAAATCTCTCGCAGCTTCATTTTACAAGATGACAACTTAGTTAATTCTGTGCAATTGAACTCGCTGGCCTTTAAAAGCAGGCTTTAATGTCTCTCTGTAATCCTAATCTCAGATTGAATACATCGGCAGTTGACATTTCGGACAATTACGACATGACGTCATCCAAAGCCGCAGCATGTACATAATCCTTACTGCCATTTAAACTCGACACCTTCAGGCAGCATGCCTCGGAGGCCAGGGGAATATACTAAACATGAAAAACCTCATCCGTGTTTCAGATCCACAGGTATACTCAAACACACCGACACTATGAAGTTTCTGCATAGAATTGCAAACACAGGTTGCCAAGGCAACAGTGAGTGACAGGGATTTTTTTCATTTTGCCAAGCTGCCAGGAAGACTTTTAACCCTTCAAAACACTTTGTTTTCTTTTTTCATACGTACTCAGCGGTTTCCATCTCCAATAACTTCTTTATTTGCCAGACATCCGTTTCAACTTCACAAGCATCAGAAACGCACACAAGACAAACCCCTGTCTGCTTCGTCTCTTCCCCCACAATCTACTTTTTTGTGCTCTCACTTCCAAAGTGCTGAGGCTTTGACAAATTCTGAAATGCTAACATCCCATTTCATCAAGGACGTTTCCTCTGGGGATAAACTGCACAGAAAGATGTCTATGATCATGGCTGACCTAGAAAAACCTCGGTTTTCTGCAGTGGCTACTTGCATAAAATGCCAAAGCAATCTTAGTATGATTCCACTGTGAAGGTTTGAGCTTTGCAGTACGGAGATAATGGATTCTGATTCTGATTCATGAGTTATCTTTAGAGGTTGCCATACGGGGCTGCTTCAAATCTGAGCTTGAACAGAGTCAAATACAAGAAGACACATACATACACAGACTGAAAATGATTAAACTTACATTAAAAATCACATCTTCAATCTTTAATCACTGCTCTATGAGTGCTTGTAACGCTCTGAATTTAGTCTCTGGTTGGTTACACAGCTGTCATTCTTTTAGTTAGACGTATTTTCCCAAATATCTGGGTCAGTCTTCATTATATAGAGTACAATGCATAAATGATGAGGAAATGTGTGCAGGGTTTAATTGTTTGTTGTAACAATGCAACTTCGAAACAAATCTAATATCTATTATAGATTGCCACATTTGTAAGGAAATTGCATTCATGGGATGGCCAGCAGAGATGAGTTTGTGTGTTTCACCCATGATAAGTTTGCCACTTCATCTCTGTAAACGCCAAACCGTTTGATTTGGCGTTGGTGCTGAAGTCCAAGCTACAAGCGACTGAGGCCTCGGTTTCTTAAAGGAGCTATACCTGATATTATTTTCATCTTTCTAAGAAAAATGGTTTCTACACGGTATATTATGTGGTAAAAGGGGGAAGTTGGACTTCCCCCTTTTAAGTCCATGTAAATGAATGACTCGTTGTTTGCACATATGTACGAGTCCAGGACATTTTAGTTAGCAATAGCGGCTAATTTTTAGCTTTGGCGTGACACTCTTTCTCCGCCAATGCGGTTAACTTCTGCAAATTCCAGAAGGAACGCTCTTACTGGCTGGTCGGAATACGGAAGTTAACCCCATTGGCTGAGAAAGAGCGTCACGTCAAAGCTAAAAATTAGCCGCTATCGTTAACTAAAATGGCCTGGACTCGTACATATGCGCAATCAATGAGTCATTCATTTTTATGGACTTACCCTTTTTACCACATAATATACCGTGTAGAAACCATTTTTCTTAGAAAGATGAAAATAATATTAGGTATAGCTGCTTTAAATGATGTCTGAGGAAACAAGAGATCTTATTCATTTAACAAACAGATGCAGCCACGGTTGCATACAGCGAGGGATTTGATTAGTTTTTCATGGGCAAAGTCCACATAATCAGCTGTGCTGGTATAGTACATAGTGTCTCATGTTATGTTTTTTTGTAATAATTGTTTATTGTGATAAGACAACAAATAAAATGAATTTGGAAAAATAAATAAATAAAAAATAAATAATAATAATAATCAGCTGTGCTGCTCATCCTACAAATGCCATTTAAAAGGGAAATGAGCAGGCTTTCCAGCAGTTTAAGTTTTATCGCCAATAAGCAACACCAAGAAATAACTGCCTGCTCACAAATTTATTTACTTTTTGTGCCAAGTTTTTATTGTTGTTTATGAGGTATCATAATTTTTGGGATAACATACCCGTCTCTCACCTACTGTGCAAGCACACAAAAATAGGAGCAGAATGCACTGATTTCACTACTCTAATAAAATAAATAAATGTATTAAAAGCATTCCTCAAGGGCTGCTTTCATGTAAGCTAACCACAACTGATTTCAGAGATTCTAAGAAGTCACCTGAACAAAACAGGACATTTTTACATTTCAGAGCTTTTAAGACCTGGTAAAAACAATTTTGACTAAACTGCGTGACAAGCCGTTCTTGTTTCCAGGAGAATTCTCAGGATAAGGAGGAGCCAGGGGAAGCTAATAAAGTAGACTTGATTAACTGATCATGTGTGAGCACATCTACAAAAGCAGACATGTTGGCACCTTGTTGGTTAATACATTTAGGTGTGCACCAACACAACGGCAAGGTGTAAACTAAGACAATTATCTTTGAGAAGCAACTGCTGCTGTCCATCAATGTAGGAAGGCTCGTATGTCTGTTACTAAACAATTTGGGGGACGGTGGTAGCTACTGTACAGCTTTGGGTTATGAAGTTGTCTGAATGACCCACAAGATTCCTGGAAAAATGTAATTTGAATAAAAACCACAAAAATTAAGACCACAGTAGTCACAATGCATGGTTAAACAAAAGTTGATTCTGGTGCCAGTATATCAATGTAGCTGCACGTTTCAAGGAGAAAGTGATCCGTTGGTAGCGAAAAAAATGTATTTTCTATCACTCTTACACATCTGTAGTCAAAATGTCTAGCTGAAGATTTTGGGATAGACCAAAAGAACATGTTATTATGGCGTCATTACCATCACTGGAGCGATAAAGGATTCAAATTCAAAAGCATTTGACTGAGCATGTAACCATAAACATCAATAACCGATAACATTTTATTAAACTTGCACTAATTCACAGAATATAGTCCTCTTTGAAATGGATCATGACCAGTTGTCAAAGCTACAAATAGGATCAGTGGACTTTATGCCTAAAGATGTAAGATGCTCACCAGCTTTCCCTGCATAAGAGCTCCAATACATTTTCATCCTTATTTATTTCAGTTCAGACGCATTACAAGCAGGAAGATCCAGTTAATTCAACGAATGAAATATCTATCTTTATGATTTTTTAATATTCCAAAAAACGCTCTACAAGATTACACCATATAGAAACTTATTCTCTACTAATTGTAGAATTAGCTAGTTTACAGCTTTTATTTGGACAATTCTAAAAACTATAATGTTTAAAAGGTAATCTCAATCAAATGTCAAAGTAACTGAGAAGAAAGGGTAAGATCCATTTTGGGCTTTGTGGAGAGGAAACCCTGATGTATTGCAAATGCCTCAGCATCTTGTTGTGGATGTGCATTTACTATCATTATTTAGAGACTAAAACAAAGCTGACTGCACAGATTTACTATGCAGGAGACAGTAAGACTATTCTCTCTTCAATCAAAAATAAAAAGAGAAACGCTCAATTAGTTCTGTATTTGCTGTTTCTTGCTATTAAAGCCAAAGTCCAAAGTTTAGCTCATTTAGTTGTGAGCTCCAGAGAAGACAAAATGTGGTAAACAACCTCTATATTAAAGGAACTATACCTGATATTATTTTAATCTTTCTAAGAAAAGTGGTTTTCTACGTGGTATAGTATGTGGTAAAAGTGGTAATTTCATTACAATTAACGACTCATTGATTGCACATATGTACGAGTTCAGGGCATTTTAGTTTACGAAAGCGGCTAGTTTTTTTAGCATTGGCGTGACGCGCTTTCTCTGCCTGGTTAATTTTTGGAACGTCCAGACTCCGATCAGCCAGTA
>JAVQJG010036881.1:0-13420 GCA_036024015.1 Craterocephalus amniculus
CCCCCCCCCCCCCCCCCCCCCCCCCCCCCCCCCCGAATCAATTATAAAAGTTAATAAAAATGGAGCAATGTGCCACTTGAGGCAAATTGCTGTTTTGTTTATACTGAAAGACCACATTACCTTATGTTGTTTGTTTACACATTTGATTAGATATTAAATTTCTTTATTTCAAACATAATTTAAAATTAAAGTACAGGGACAACAAAAATCACTACATAAAACAACCAATGATTAAAAGAAATACCATAAGTAAGAAGCAGGATACAACTTACAGTTTGACACATTAGGCTTACTTGTATATGGAATCTTGAAGTATTGTTTTGACAGCGAGTTCAGTTATAAAACAATTTCATAGGAAGTGGAAACTTTCACATTTACAAACATATCTCCAGCCAACCAGTTTGGCTAATGAGGATGACCTTAACGTGCAGCTGCTGCAAATGTAAAAGTCTAATCTCAGTGTAACATAGCCTAAATAGTCATATTGTACTGCACTGATTGAAATATGACACTGCCTCAAGTTAATAAAGAAATTACGTCAAAGAATCCACTTGACTTACCTGGCAAGAGCGGGTAATGAGCCCAAGCTAATAATTCAACTGAAGTCCAAACTCTCCACTGAGGTCCATGCGCACAATCCGTGCATGGTTTAATAATCCGTGCAAACGGTTTGTTAAACTGTGAGCAGAGTTTCATAATCCGTGCAAACTTGTTGCTAAACTGTGAGCAGGGTTTCATAATTTGCGTGTACGGGTTCCCACTGGCCTTTTTTTTTCACCTCGTGGTAAAGGGGGAAACTGCATCATTTATGCAGGTGTTGCAGCCATCTCAGCATTTGCACGTTATTCTTTATTAAGTCGAAACAATTTTTTAATTACACATTTCCACTTGGGAATGGACAGTTTCCTGCATGACCAAGTGAATCACGTGAGAATCACGTAGAATTTCCTGGGGGCAGAATTTTATATTTTGGTGAAAACTGCAGTGCGCTCGAACCACCAACAGGTGGCACTTAGGAGTTCTGCCATGCCTACAGATGGATATTAAAAGATACTGAAAGAGAGACTATATAGCCTATTCTTTAAAATCAGAAATTGATTTTTTTCAAAGGAACAACTGGAATGATAATAATAATGAAAATAATTATTTTTAATGCCTGTACTCATAGTTCAAATGCCTTCATGTGACATCATGTAAACAAAATGGGTATTTACTGTAGCCTTCTGCAGGCGGAGACGGAGATGGCATAGTATAAAAAAATGCATACTGTCTATAATTGAAACAGTATAAAGCCGAACTACCAATTGACCTTTGGCAAACCCCGCCCCTAGAACAGTCATTGTCCAATCACAAGTGATTAGCATCTCCGGCTAAGTCTGACATTCTACCAAGATGGTAAAGCGATGCGCCTATGGCAGGGTGCTCAAGTCTGGTTCTCGAGAGCTACTATTCTGCAATTTTTAGATGCAATCCTTCTCCAGCACACCTAAATAATATATCTGAATTGCCTCAGGTTGTCATTCAGCTCTGCAGAAGTCTGATAACAAGCCGTTTATTTGATACAGGTGTGTTGGAGAAGGGTTGCATCTAAAAGTTACAGGACAATAGCTTCGAGGATTGGACTTGAGCACCCCTGGTCTATGGCTTATGCAGGTCAGACAGTCGGTATTCTCTGAGTTAGTCGGGAGGGGTTGTGTTTTTTCCCTTTCCAAAGCCGAAAACACAATTGGAGCGGTGCCGATGTCAATACTGGGATACCTCTAACTCAGGGGTTCTCAAAGTTTTGGTAGCCGAGGGCCACTTTAGGAACCCAACAATGGACTGGGGGCCGCAAAAGGGGAATCGAAGGAAAAACAGAAAAATCCCATTAGTAATATTTTATAATGATCAGGCTGCATTTCCACACCAAAACATAAAAAATGCAAACACACTCTGCCCATCTCTAAACCTTCACTCCAACAGTCCAGTTTTTCACTCCTGACCCTTCATCTCATAAGAAACAAGGAAACACACCCGATGGCTAGCAGAGTGCTACAAAGTGTAAGTGCCGGCGAACGGGTCGTTAGCGAGCTGTTTTGTTGTTAGCTTAACAGACACTTTGCTCATAAAGACGGTGGAAAGGCTGCTGTTTCTGCTGAAGTTTCTGCTTGATGAACACGTGCCGCTTATTGTCTTCGCAAAGGACATGTTTTGACTTTCAACTCGTGAAGGTTTTATTGAACTTACACGTTTCGTTGAGTTTTCTGGGTCACTTTTCACCTATCTGCTGCTGTTGCTGTACTGCCTCTCTCTCATGTCTCTCATGCTATCATGCCCACGTGTGTTTGAGAAGCAGCAGCCCCTCCCCTCAGGTAGTGAGCGGAGCTGAGGGAAGGAGAGCAGTTTATGGCGCTGTGGGGGAAATTTTGACTAAAGAAATGTAGTCCACAGTTAGATTAAAAGACTAACTGAACTGTAAATTTATTCGAGGGCCGCCAGAAATGTTATTGCGGGCCGCCATTGGCCCGCGGGCCGCACTTTGAGAACCTATGTTGTATAGTGTTAAGAACAATACTGTAAACATGCAAGCAAATATTTGTAGAGGTGGGCACTACAATTCAAAACACAAAGCAAAAAAACTGGTCACAATTAAGGTCCTGAGACATTTTCTAATAAAAGTAAAAAAAAAACGATTTTGTACAATAGACTTTTATAAAATCTCTAAATGCTTTTAGGTAGAACTCTGTACAAACACTTTAGTGGAAAAGATACCCGTTCACCAAGCTATGCTATTTTTTAACTAGAGCACATCAATTCTTTTTTTTTTACAAAGACTACAGTAAATATAGCAAAATACTCAGAGGTGGTGCAAATATCTTTTTTAACATCAGTCAAAGAAGAATGAGAAAAATGAATAATGAATAATACGACACAGCATTGTTTATATCTCTGCTTCTGTCAGACCGCTTCTCATACGGGGTTATGACAGAGAGGAAGACACAGCTGAGTGTAGCTTCGGTGCTACGCTAATGCTACCCATTACAGCAGAAGAGCTAGGCTGTTGAACAAAACGTGCTGGACTCACCGTGGTGTAGCTTTTCATGTTCTCAATGTTGTTACTTTGGTGCCACTTTTCAAGTGTTGAAAAAAAGTTTGTTGCATTTTCACTCCTGCTCACTTTCACTTATTTTGACCCCTTTTCCGCTCTTCCACCCTCCTCATACAATGACCCAGATTGCTGACTGACAGGAGTCCGACAGCCTTCTGTTGTATAACACGGCATATCGAGTTAAAAATAACCATATTTTATCATCGTTATCGACTCATCTTTTACTGCAATGACGTTTCGTCATTATAATATTACCTGGCCCTAGGATAAACACATGTGACCAACTGTTACAGAGAGCTAATACCTGAGCTGTCGTCTAATAACTCGTGATATAACCAACATCTGGATAACTATACATAATAGGCCCATGGATAAAATGCTTTTTCATCCATTTAACAATTAAATTATTGACATCTGGATCCACAGCTGTGTTTACCACCCCTTTAAACCTTGTGGTTGATTCTTAATATAACATTCTAAACTTAAAATTTGATACGAAACCGCTTGTTTCGCAAAAACTACAATTCAGCGCCATGGTTATATAATTCACAGAACCAGCTAAAACAATCATCTGTTATGTACCCAAGATCAGGCCTCGCTAATAAAGCCAAAAATGTGATTACACTACTGAAAGATGAAACACATTGATAAAATGTAAATATGATGGATTTATTTATGATAGAGCCTGTAATCTTTTATTGAACTACTGGAAGTGGGCCCGGCGGTAAAAACACACTTCCTCCACATTTCAAACATTGTTCAGCAGAAATTTCTGTTACTCAGTTGCCTAAGTAAATGATCTGCGGAAAGAAAAAGCAATTATGTTGGTTCATATTAGATGTTCGCCCGCACCATCAGCAGCCAATCAGAAGAGGAGAAAGACGTCCCAGCTGAGACAGAGCAGAAAGACTTCATGTTAAACCAAATATGGCTTCATATGTTTTCTGATCATGACTGTAACAAGTGTTTAATGTTGGCTACTTTATGGAGGCAATGTCTTGCACAGGTTGTCTCCTTCACCAGATGAAGTGTCACTGACACCGCCCACGCAAGACTGTTTCGGGGAAAACCTGGAGGGGTGACGTAATCAGGATTCCCAGCGAGCTGGAAGATGCGGTACTGGATTAGTGTTGGATGTCGGCCCGCAATTCGACCCAGAAAAGTGGAAGAAAATTATCTCCAATACTGCATTGGGCTTTTATGTGACCCGCTTTGAAATATTGTGAAAATATATAATGCGCAATTATGATGAATAAATCCTACTTAGAATTTTGCTAAGGGCTATTTTCCAGCATATTTAGTCCCTACTTGTTGTTTCTGAACCATAAAAGTCCCGCAGACAACAAACATAAAATTAAGCCTTTTGTGGAAGCAGGAAAGTTGAGCGGAGTCAGACCTCACGCACAAATTCTCCATTGACTTTACATCGCCTTCAGTTTCGTGGGCCCAGCATGTAAAATCAATTTAAGTGGCAGCATTACGAAAACAAGTGGACGGTGTCCTGTATTTTTGTGAGATCAGGTTGGAAAACCCTGTTAGTGTCATGATCTGGTTCCGGCTGATGTGTTTTTTTCCATCTTTCAGACCAAGGAGGTGTGAGGCGGGTCCCCCTTCTGGATAATGAGAAATTTTACATTAGGTACACATGTGTTCCATCTACCTGATCACTGATTACCCTCCGCCTTTTCTTTCTGACAGATAGTCAGCTGCCTTGGCGTCATAGCTTCCTATTGTGCCCTACCCGCAGCATATTCATCTGTTAGGAGCTTCTGGCTGTGTCTGAAAGTGCACCCTCTGCCCCTAACCCTTTAAGGCCCATTCATGCTCGACGCAGATGACGGATATGCAGACGCACAGATAGTTTGGTAACTTCCGGATTCCCTAGGGTAATGCACTGGCTGATCGGACTCTGGAGGTCTGGTTTTCTCCTGAGTCCAGAGTTGGTTCTTGGCCTGTTGGCCCCTGACAGTTCGGTCTGCAGCCTGTCGCTGATATGATCATATTTCCTCTGGTCTCGGCATTCTGAATATTAAAACTTATTTGATAGAAATTATCATAGTTTTTGGAAAAGAAGGGGACCAGCATGGCTTTATGATTTTATTTGACAAAGTTATCTGACAAATATCAAAAACACCATTATGTCTTGATCCATTGTTAGTCAGCTAACAATGTCAATTAAAAAAAATCTGGTCTGATTACAAATGCACAATCATCTATTGTCACTACATATAAGCAATCTCACATTTAATTATTTACAAAGCCTCCATATCACAGTAGCCTGTTAGGTAAATATTTACTAACAGCCTGAATTCATTGCTTTAATTTTGTCACGTTTAATTAAGATAAATTAAATTCATAAACAAATAATCTGATGTAATATCTGTAACAAAAGCATCGCCACTGTCATCTCTGACTCAGAGTCTAAATGCTCTGCACGAGGTCTGCTAGTCCAGTTTTATATAAGGTGTGACACCCCAACATTCCTCAGCATCACCAGAGTCTTTATGAGTCTTTAAGATTATTTCATGATTCAACCATGCAAACCCATTATGGAAGAAATGTGCTGGAACCATCGTAGCTTTAGACCGCTTCTATCATCATGTAGAAAGGTCTGCCAGCTGCAGGTTGTTCTTCCGCTGACATCACAACATGGTTCCAGTCATGATTCTAAGCAAGAGCCAGACTAAGCACCGGTTCTTTGCCTTCTGATCACCTAAACACCAGCCCATGGCCCTCAAAACTAGTTATATTCAGGCACCAACTCTTTGCTGGGCCAGAGCTGAGATCTGATTCACGTAGCTTGTGTCAGCGGTTTGGGGCGGGGACTGGGTTGCCTGGCCAAATAAGTATTAAAACATGCTGGCAATTTCATACCACCAGTAAATGGATAAGTCACTTCAACCCACGTCTCCTTCACTCCACAGTCAACCACATTCCTCTTACCTCACATCTGTGAGATAATCTTTTTGAAAAAAGAAAACAACAATAAATAGCCCAATAACACAAAAGCTAGCATAAACTGATAAAATTGAAATCACTGTTATTTGTGATACATGAAAAGATTAGTGTAATTTCCCTGAAATGAATGTGTTTTGCGGGTGATCAACTAAGATTGATGAGGATTAGTTGTAAGCAATGGAGAGTGTAGAGAGAGGCAAGACATTTCCAAACGGAAAACAAAATTTTAACCAATGGAGATTGCAATATAAATATAGATGGCATCTTAACTGGGCCCTGTTATGCTATTTAAACTTTTCTGAGCAATATAGTGTTTAAATACACATCAGACAAGTGAATGGCATTGTGTTTTATCTCATAAACACATGTTTGAGTGTCCCAGAGTCTCTACATTCAGTTTCTATGGCCGTGAAAACAATCAGTCTTTTTTTTTCTATGCTCACCTCTATTCCCCACAGAACCAAAATAACCTCTCTTCAGACAGAACGCCGTCCTCATCTATCATTGTAATGAAATTGAATGATTTTCAATCTCTACTGTTTTGGATTGACACAATATACGGTGTGTATGTTATTTAATAGTTTTGCTGGATATGTTACATCAGGTTTTACTACAACTATTTAAAGATAAGAGTGTTTTTGGTGGAGGCCTCATAAATACTGGAAGTGTTCCCCTACGAGGACGGCGAAGGAAGCCGAAGAACCTTACGTGGTAGGCAGCACATATTACTAAAATTGAAATGCATCACTTATCACAGGGTTTATTTATGGTTGAAACATTGGCCAGTCTTTAAAACGGCTCCTTCGAACGTCCCATATAGTGGCAAACTGACCACCCCTGAGGCCCAGCCTCTAATCCACAATAACACTCATCAACTGAACTTTATTTCTCTTTTGCTTCACTGTCATGCAAATTTGGTATATTTTAAAAGTTTGATAGTTTTTTGAGTGCATTGATGGGACTTTAGATGCTTTGGTAGCTTTGTTCACAGGTCCCTGCAGTTCAGATGTTTCTGACCATCTTCCCTCTGCACCCCCCAACCCAACCCCGCTGCTGGTCCTCCCCCGCGGCCGAAGACAGGGATTTCTGGGCCTCTCCATTGGCTGACGGAGCAGACAGAGCCCCGCCTTCTCTTCTCTCTCTCCGCCTGACAAGAGGACGAGAGGGAGAGTGAAAGTGGAGAAGCAGGCGGGCGGACGGGTTGCAACAGATGGCTCCAGCCGCGGCGGCTGCTGCACGAGCAAGTCTGGGATTCCGTTAAACCGAGAGGAAGAGGAGAGGGATAGAATCACAACTGACACTTCTCCTTATGCAGACCAAAAACATGTCAGCGCGAGCCCAAGTTTGGATTTTCTGAAAGAGCGAAGAGTTGCACGGAGGAGAGAGTCCGACCTGCGCCTTCATCTTCCTCCTCCTCTTCCTCCTGAGGGAAGAACACCTGCTGACAGCAGGAGGACCTAAAGGAGGCGACGCAGCCGCAGCAGGAGGTTTGTACACGAACGTCTACGCGATCGTTTGCGCGCGCGTGTTTGTGCGCGTGCTCAGTTATGCTCTACTTAACTCTGTGTGTGTACAGCTTTGTTGAAGTGTGTGGACGTGCGCGTTAGTTTGTGAGATCGCGTTGTAGACTACTTCTACTTGTCACACAGGTTTGCAGTTTTTAAAGTGTGTGTATGTGTTTGTCTCTTTATTGCTTCCTGCTTCCAGAGCACGTGGGAGTGTGTTGAAGCTGCGCAACACTGAGGTCAGACAGGAGAAGGAAGGAAGGAGGGTGGAGGGAAAAAGGGGAGAGGGTGTAAAGGAGGGAGGTAAAGGGGAAGAGGAAGGAAGGAAAGCTGTTCCACCCTGCTCTCTTTTTTATATTTTAATAGTAATATTTCCTGTGTTAGAATTTTTCCTGGCAAAGCACCACCTGGGTATGTTGACATGGAAATAGGAAATAAAACAAGTTTGAGGGCAAGAAAGAAGTACAAAAAAAACTTCTCTTGAATTAGGACAAAAAAGTGAGAAGCAGTTGGACTGGATCTTCTGGGAAAGCCAGTCAGAGCATCACGGCTTCTTTTCCAGTCACAGAAACACAATCATTTATAATCAGCTGAATGAAACTTTCCGTTAAATAGTTCAAAACATCATTGTCATAAATAACTCAGCTGTCCTGGGCCCTCATGTATCAGCCGTTCTTATGTGCATATTTTGTGCACGAGAACATTTTTCACACAAGTACATAATTTACCATCCTGTACTTTTACTCAGTTAAAGGACAGCTGCACGTTTCTCATCTTTGCTGCTTGTTTGGGAAAAAAAAGAAAAACAATCTAGATATTTTTTCAGTGGTTTGAAATGTGGCAATGTAACAGTCTGGGAAAAAACACTGACAAAGATCTCTGCTTGATGCCGTATCATTTACTGCTCTGTAACCTTTATGCTGCTTTACTTTTTATAAGATTTTCAAATAATTCTTACACAGTATTCATCTCCTGCTCTTAAACGTTTGCATGTGCATATGACTGACATTTTGAGGGTTGATAAATCTGTATGTTTTGGTTCTTAAACAAATTCTGAAATTTATTCTTAAGATTAAATTTAGGAATATTTTTATGAACTGTTGGTACATTAGGGGCCACGACCTGGTTGCTGGACTTTTGCTTCGTGATGCTCCAAATGTTTTATATTGGTTTGGACTGCAGGCAGGCCAGTTCAGCAGCGGGACTCTTCTCCTTGTGATGGCTGCAGTGCGTGGTTTAGAATTGCAAATCTGCAAGGCCTTCCCTGAAAGAGAGGTTGTCTGGATGGTAGCAGATGTTGCTCTAAAACCTCGTTTTTCATCAGAATTGAGTTTCTTGTTCTTTAAGACGCTGAATAGGTTAAAAAATTTCCAAGAATCGATTTTTTTAAAAGACTTAAAAATTATCTGCTTGACTACTTTCAAAGCTAAGTGACAAAGACACATTAAACTTTGCCAAGTTGGCAAAATCTTAATCATTTTTTGATCAAAAATGAACTGTTTTCTTTCAACTAATGAAACATTTCCTCAAAGCTCCTACTGGGTCATAGAGGAATGGAGTTAATTTGCATGTTTTGTTACTAAAAGAGGACTGAATGTGAATTAAAATCAGTTTGAATCGACAATTGATACCGAATCGTCATCCCAGGAAACAGAATCGCATTGAATCGTGAGTTCCTCTATGATTCACATCCCTACCCATTACCATCTGAGGTGCAGGACTATCACATGCCGGATGCTCCCTCTCCTCTTACAAGCCCATTTATGCTCCCTTACATTTGTAAATAGGAACATACGTTATGGAAGATCCTTTGTGTCACTGTCCGCATACTTCCATGCGTCTTTTACATTGCCATGGTTGACCTCCACTAGTGGGCAGTGCTGAGTTCATGGTTAACTCATTTGAACCCATGTCCGTTTCAGACAATGGATGGCGACTGTAATGTGCTGCTATAAAGTTGTTTCGAACTAACACACCATGAACACTTGCATAGCCTTTTTCAAAAGCTTGAGTAAATTCTACAGTTCTTGTCCCCTTATTCTTCTTTTGCATTTTTTTCCTTCCCATTCTTCCTCTTCTTCTTCTCTAGATCGTTTCTGCTCAGCACTGCTACAGCGGTTTCCAGTGGTATTAGTTTTTCTATAGACTGATGTGCAGGACCCTGAAAACCCACCAAATTACTTGCGTAACCAGCGCTGGAGATGAAGGACACGTCCATCTGCATATTCATCTTCTGTGTCGAGTTTAAATGAGCCCTCCATGCTTTCCAGAAAGAAATTCAAGTTTTTATTCAGTTTTCTGCTTTACCGGAGAGAAGAGAAGACGGAGGTTTCCAACCTCCAACTTACTTGAGTTGAATAAATGAGCCACTGTGTGGCTGTTAGAACAGGGATCCCTGGAAAACCTGATGGCCACGGTCCCCAACCCTGTTGTAGATGTTAGGTTCTTCATTTCTTTTTAATTTTTCCACAACTTTTAGACTCATTTTGTCTCAGACTGGTGAATTTCTATCCATCTTTCCATCTGAGAGACTATGCCTCTCTGGTATGTTCTGTTTATACCCAGTAATGTTACCCACCTGTTGCCATGCAATCTGATTATGTCAAATGTCCATGTTGAATCTTTCTTGAAGAAATTAACAGAAATACAAATATTCATCTTGTTAAGGTGAGTCCCTGGTGTCTGATGGAACAGATTATCTGGCATTCAATCTGGATCAAAGGATAACGTCTGTAAGGGTTACAGGTGCCCCCAAAAAATGATTTACATAAGAATAATATAATAATAATATTATAAATTGATTCAAAATTTCAAACAATTGGTCTTTTAAAAGACTTAAAAAGTATTTGCCTGACTTCTTTCAAAACTAATGTTAAGTGACAAAGACATTAAAATTTGCAAGGTTTTTTCATAAACAGTAAGTTTTCTTTCAACTAATAAAACAATTCCTCAGAACTCTTTCTGACTATGAACTGAGAACCAAATTGTTGCCCCAAGAATAGAAATCAGATTGTATTCTGAGTTGTTCGCAGATTCACATCCCTAGTCAAGATTATGTCTTGATATGAGAAGTCCAGCAGTGAGAAGACTGGTTGGCTTTTATCCATAAATCCATATTAGGGCTGGGACGACGCAAATTTTGCATGCCGACACGTCGTGAATGACGTCATATCAAAGACGGCGGCGTCCAAGGGAAACGCGGTCGCTACTAAAGCAACAGAAACACACAAAAAAAGTCGCTCTAAGTCTCCAAAGTGTGGGGATATTTATCACGGTTTCTATACTGTCAGTGCCACGGCCTTATGAATGATAATTATATCGTTTGCAGCGTCCTGTAGAACAGCAGCGACCGTTAGTAGCCAACTGTTGGCTGCTTAGCTAAATAGCTAGCGGTTGCTGCCCACAGCGCTCCGGGTGTGAGATGATGCGCTGCTGAGGACACAAATTAACCCTGGAGCAGCCGAGATGCGGCACACAAGGACGTTATATGAATTGACCATACGTTTAAAGATGTCATGAACTTCATAAATGAAGGTGAAACATTTTAAGGTGGATTCAGTAACACTGAACTCATCAAACCAGCTACATTGCCAAAATAAGCATATTATAATGGAATTAAGACAAATTTCGGTATTTGATATGGATATAATATAATTTATATTATATTTTTATTAATACGTTATTTCCTAATAATATTTAGATTATTTGAAAATTGTTAATTTCATAGACTCAGATTTCTTGTACTGCATCTTTTTGTTGAAAATAATCGATAGACTAATCGATTAATCGAAAAAATAATCGATAGATTAATTGAAGAAAAAATAATCGTTAGGGACAGCTCTACAATTCTTTAAAAGTTATATCCAGCTCTCCACAACAGCACCGCAATGTTCACAGAACAGTAATATTTTTGTCCAATATTTCCTCCCTATCATTGTCAAGAGGAGTCCATGTCTCTACAGCACCCTGTACTAAAACATCTGCAGGACACACAAAGGACTGCCTGAAGCCATTTTCATTTTCAGAAAGGTTTTTTTGTAAAGTAAAGCTGCAAATACATATGGCTTTTATTTAATTGCATAATTTCATTTGCAACACAGTGCACCAGTCACTAACAAGCTCATTCACAGGTGCCTCTGTGTTAACGTAGGATGACGAGGATGAGCATGCACTTTCTTGGAACATGGACATATGTTTCACTGACCTTGATTGTCAGGAACATCCTCAATGTTTGATCTGATAAAAAGTCCTTAAATCCATCTGTACATCTTCTAAGATGTACACATACTTGCCCTCATTTATCAATCGATCGTGAGAATGAGCACACATTTGTTCTTAAAAATGACGATTGGACCCACGTGGGATTTGTTAAACGTTTCGTACCAGACCAATCTCATCGTACAAACTGTTTGATAAATGGCACGGCTGAATTTCATCGTCATTTAAATGTTACGGCCATGGATACGCCCTTAAATATTCATTCTTCATAGACCTCACCCAATGAGGTGAAACAATGGGGAAGAGTGGTACTGCGAAGAAAAGAAAATTATCCGAGGCAGAAACCCTCATCTGTGATGTTACAAATTACAAAGATGTGTTGTTTGGCCGCCTGAAAAGCGGAACAAAAGGTGTTCAAAAATCTGCAGTGGGGAAAAAGTTCACGGAGGCAGTTAACAGCAACAGGTTGTGGAACAGACTCCAGCTTTGGTATAAATAAAATTCAAGTAGCATAATATAATATATATATCCACAACTCTGTGGATGTTTACTGCCTCCGTGACTGTCAGGGAAAGAAGAAGCGGTCAGACTTAAAACTCGCCACAAAAAACATTGCAGCACTGAGGCGCAGCAGCAGCAGGCTGGAGGAGACTGACATTAGATCTCAGCCCAACTCTGCCCGTTACAGAGGAGATGATAGCGGGTTAATCGGGTCCGACTCCCTCTCCGGAATAGCAGGCAGGGGAGACACAGATCCGGCGGATCTGGAGGGTCGTAAATTAGTAACTGACACAAGGCTGACATGTTATACGGGTTCACATTTTTATTCAGATTAAATGTTTCACTCAGGCACCACCAGCATAGCATCACAGTCCTCCCACAGCGGCCCGCTGAGCTGAGCCAGTCCACCAGAACCAGGACACAGGAGCCGAGGGTGCACGTCCATCCCTCGTTCTGCACCTCAAAGACCAGCGGCTGTTATCACTGCCTTTTAGGAATGATTATTATTATTATTATTATTATCATTTTTGAGAACTGTGCGTCGAGGCTCTGCGGACCTACGCAGAGACTACAGCCGTTACGCCGTAACCCCCCTGACGCTGACGACGTGTGAGTATAAACCCAGCATATGACAACAGTCCCTACCCCCATTAAGAAATCTATGCAGGCACAGGTGCTGCAGCAGAGCAGAGATCTCCTCAATCCTACCAGTCTAAGGCACTTCTCCTAATATCATTCCATGCACTCTGTGTTCTGGGAAAATGTACAGCCTTATTAAGTGAGCAGACATGATGAGTGGGTGTGGATCTTCTCTGACCTGTCTTTGTGTAGAGCACCAAAACATTGGTTCTCGTTCTGAGCAGCTTCTTGAAGTCTTTGTGGTCACTGACTTTCTCTATGAGAGGTGACACTTTGACGGCCTCCAACGTTGACAGCAGCCCTACCTGTGAAAGATGCACATAAACAAAACTTTAATCAAACCAGACTCTTAGGGATGATAACAACAAAAAACTTGAATTACTAAACTATGTGTATAAAACACTGAGCACAAAAAACTAGGCAAAAACATGTCTGATGAAGGTATTTAATAGCTCCAAAATTATATCTGTTTTTAGAGTTCATCAGATACTGCAGTCTATCCTTCAGCTTG
>JAVQJG010036890.1:0-16890 GCA_036024015.1 Craterocephalus amniculus
CCTTAAGTGTTTAGACAGAGAGATAAAGAAAGAAAGATAGAAAGAAAGAAAGAAAGAGAGAAAGAAAGAAAGAAAGAAAGAAAGAAAGAGAGAGAGAGAGAGAGAAAGAAAGAAAGAGAGAAAGAAAGAAAGAGAGAAAGAAAGAAAGAAAGAAAGAAAGAAAGAAAGAGAGAAAGAAAGAAAGAGAGAGAGAGAGAGAGAAAGAAAGAGAGAAAGAAAGAAAGAAAAAGAAAGAAAAAGAAAGAGAGAGAGAGAGAAAGAAAGAAAGAAAGAAAGAAAGAAAGAAAGAAAGAGAAAGAAAGAAAGAAACTAAGCATGCATGTAATACAAAATGGTAAGAGAGAAAAAAAATCTGGAAAGACAATTGTGAAGTGAATGGGGAGATAGTACGGAGCACATAAAGTCTATCTTGATAACCTATGCACACAAGAAAGTACCTGGTGAGATCTAAAGACAATGTCATTTACATAAATGTTTGATCCTGCTGTGATGTGGCTCCAGGACGAAGAGGCGTGGTCAGAGGAACTCCGAAATAGGTCACTATTAATAACTTCTTATGTGTCCAACCTCATAGGTTAATCGTTAAAATTAAATTAATTAGTTCTAAAATCCATCATTATTATTTACAGGAAAACATTTTATTTCTCAGATAAACGTTTGGGCCTTAAAAGTGGTTTTGATATTTTGTTTCATTCTATAATACTGTATTTATTTTTCTATGAAGGTTTGAACTTTGAGAGGCTTTAAACAAGAGAAAAAAGTGTGATAATGCTGATGCCTTACTGATAAAAGTGTATACACTCTGTAGTGAGGGGTTTTACTGCTTTAAAACATCTAGAATAATAGCAAAAAATAAAGCTGACTATTTTGCAGATTTCGTCTATTGACGGTTATTTTCAGAACGTAACTCCAGCGATCAATGAGGGACCACTGTATTTCGAGGATAATTTAACTGTGATAACGGGCAAGCAAAGCTGTAATGTCTTTGTTGGCAAATCAAGCCATTTAATTTCCACGTATGATTCCTTGTGCACAAAGGACATCCATGTGCACCGTAGTTTCAGGGCATACCATATACTTTCTCGTGTGCACCAGATACTTCCTGCGTGCACAAGTAATCAAGATTTGTTTTTTTTCCCTAGATGAAGGGCCACTAAAACAATCTGTACGGGAGACACCCCTGGATCAGTAAGATCAAACATTTGCTTTGTTTTTACTTTTGAACTTGTGTGTGGATGATATATGAAACAACATCAAACAAAAAAGACAGTGTGTAATTCTAATATCCATCATTATGGTCGCGGAGTTTTGCTTTACCTGTCCAGTGCCGACCTGTCCGCAGTACACGACATTGGCTCCCATACAAGTGAGCAGCTCCTGTGCAGCCTGATATTCTTCCTCCACCCCTCCAACCATGAAGGTCAGTTTGGCCATGCTGGCAGCCCCCACTCCTAAACACACATCATTATACAAACAATACCGAGGTTAACTTGATGACTTTGTCTTGATGTGCTTAACCTACAAGTAAAAAATACTAAGCTAATTCAATATATGGATTATTACATTCAAAGTCGATCTTAATTTTCAAATGAAGTAAAGGAGAAGTAAACAGTAAAAAAAAATAAAAAATAAAATGTAAGGCTTACAAAAAACATCTCAAAACACTGGATTTTGTCAGCACCATTAACTGTGTCTAAAATCTCAGCTGAGCATCTTACTGTGTGTGCTCGTGTTTGTCTGTGGGAAAAACGTGTTAAGTAGTTGTGCACCAGAGGGACACAGATATCTTTAAAAGCCGATTGTTGCCATGATCCATTACGCAACCCCCGTGGGAACCCTTGGCTTTTGTCTTGTCACCCCTGCTCTTTCACATGCACAAACACACACACAAATGCACATACACACCACCAGCTGTGCCTGAGGCCTGCCCCTCTCATGTGGGTATCAGTGACAGGCGTGAGGGGTAATTAACTTTACACTTTATCATGTTCAATTAGGCATCCCTCCCCGTGCCTGATGGCTTAAGGAGCGTGCCATGTTGTAGGAGGCAACCCCCTCCCACCAGCCCCTCCACAGGGTCCAGAACACAGAAATGGTCCTTTTTCATAGAAAGGTTGGAGCCAGCCGGCCTGAGCTTATTATGCAATCAACTGTCCCCTAAATGCTTATGTGACTGGCCCTGAACCCAAGGCACACATAGAGCAGTTGAAAACATAAACATACACACACACACATACCTAGAACACATCACGTCTAAAACAATAATGTCCATGAAGAAAAGCAGCAGCCATAAATGGGAGCAAACACAAACGCAACTTTTATAAATACTAAATATCACATAAGGTAGTTGTTCCCCCTTTTGTGTGCAACATGGGAGAGAGAAACACCTTATATAAATAAGTTCTGACATCGCAAATATTTAACTCACATTCCAGTGTCGCCTGCCACCCTGTACTTGCATGAAGATTTGATGCAATTCATTGGTTTCCTTAGATCGGCTAATTATCTTTTATATGAATTGGCTCATATGAACTTAGTCATTATAACTTGAACTTGTGCGGATAATGCAATATATTTCATCTAATGAAGTAATAACTGGACTGTAATTAATTTTATTGAACTGGACTGTATATTAAAAGGTGCCTTGGGGCAACTGTTGTGAATTTGCGCTAAACAAATACAGCTGGATTGAACTGAATTAAATTAAATTATTTATTTCATAAAACTGATAACATGTTCTTATTTCTAGAGAAGGGCACAACAAATACTTACTGTCCTAGCGCAAAAGAAAAATTTCTGATGAAGTCATTTCTTTCTCTTGTAAGTGGCCAAAACTACTGTTTTTACTTTATCTTCATATGCTTTCAAGTTTTTTTTCAACAGAGCAGAGACCCAAAGATTCAGGTTTCCAGAGATTCAAAGATTTTACCAAGTATAGACACTTCCAAAACCAGGATATAAACATTTATTTTCTTGTGTACTGTACTGGCTAGTCACATGGTATTGTAATGGATAAATAATCCACTAAATTAAATTTATGGTATTGAAGATCAATAGTCTATTTTACACAACAGGGCACATTCTGAAAATGGATGAACTCTGAACTTGTCTTGCTTTTAATCAATTTAATTTCTGATTTTATTAGGATTTTCTTCATGATGTTATTGTGATTGTTGCCATTTTAATGCTTTCTTCACACCATCTCTAATAGATTTGTTTTATGTAAAGCACTTTAAGTGTAGATGTGCTATACAAATGAACTTTCCTCCCCTTTAGTTGATCAGTAAATTTCTAATCACTAATTAGAGCTGAGTAATTTTGCTTATATCATTGCCATAATAAGGCATCACCACACAGCAACCACAGATAAGCTTTTTCCCCCATTTGGCAAATGAAAACCAAATGGGAGGGGAAAATTACATAAAGAATATGTTATTCATATTTTTGATTTTTAAATATTTCAAAATTCACCTCCTGCTCATTTTAGTAACGACTGAAATCCCTCTTTAGGGCACCATCAAGCTCTAAAGAAAAGCCTCTAACTAGTGAAAACCTAATAATGTTAGCATTAATAATTAAAAGGCACCTTCAATGGGCAAAACAGCTGAAATCACAGTATCAGACCTTACTGCAGAGGAGAACTATATTTCCCTGATCCATAAACATAAATATACATCTTTTTCCCCTCCCCCTCATTTAATTGGCTGTGCTCTTGTCAGGGATATCATGGTGCCACTGTGCGTTTCTGTGTGTGTCTCTGTGATGAGCTGTCAGCAGGTCATTAGGGCCACATAATGAAGCCCGAAGCTCACGATGCGGCACCTGCCTATGGACCAAAGTTAACATGCGCTCAACATAAGGTTACCACAGACACCAATCATACACACATATGGTCCAGAGACATGAGAGATTATATCCTTTCTTGCTACTTCATGTCAACCTACATTTAGTTTAAGTCTATTCAGTATAGCCTGATTCAACGTTCTTTTCTTAAGATCAAACTTTTCTTTTAGTTTTTCTGAATATTTAAGTATTTAAAAAAAAAAAACCTCCCAATTACAAGTAGTTCTGAAAGTTTGACTTGCTGTGACGGGTTCATACTTTTAAAAAAGGATGAACCCATTCGGGCTGCAAGCAAGCCTCCCATTTGGCCCAACACACACAGCAGTGTGACAACTTTGCAGGTTCATTAGTGCAGATCACTGTTTGCTGACGACTAAAGAGGAGATTATTGATAACATAGTCGACGTGATAATCAATATATCACACTAAGCAAGGAAAGCTGGAGAGGAAGGAAGAGGATATTTCTGTTTCTACCTCCCAGCATCCCTCCCTCAAATTAACTAATCACCCATAATAAGCTCTTATGATCTGTAGTGGATTTCTATAAGGAGTGACATCAGGATGATGGAAGATCCTTGTAGGTGAAAGAATTAAACATCATTAGCATAACAGAATGTGTGTGTATGTGTGTCTGTATGCATCTTCAGGATACGAGTGAGTCTGCTCATTGTGCACGGCTTACAGTGTTATTGATACGTGTTATTTGAAGGTAATGTTTATGTGGTTCGTGCACCTTCGCTGTGTTGAGCATGCATGAGAGGGCGTCCCATTCGTGGGCCGGTCCTGTCAGAGACGGATTAAAGAGGAATCCTAATGAGGCTTGCTGAGTACCAAGTATGCCGGCTCATCCATCCCAGCGGGAGTGACAGTCTTGGATCGTTAGCACTGCACAACTACACAACGCCCTCTAGGGGGAAGAGACAAAAAGTGGACAAAAAGTGTGTAGCTGGTGGGGGGTGGGGGGTCTACTATAAAATATACAGAGCTGATGATGAAAGGAAAGAGTACAGAGGAGATAACAATAAAAAGTGGACATGCAGAGGAGAAACAAATATGTGTAGAGTAAAAATCAATGACCATAATACAACTATGCCGGAGGTCTGACAGCACGGCTGACACTTTTTCTCACAAAAACATAGAACTTTGAAAAAGGAAATCCTCGCCTGGAGAATAATTCCCTTGGGAAAGAGCCTCTTTCTTCAGTCATCCAAATCCTGGGAAAAACTTTGGGCCAACTGAGTAGAGTGTGCCTATGATCTCACCCCTAAACACTCAACTAAAATATTCTCAAAAAAAGTTTACTGCTAATATAAGTTACTCAGTGAAATTTATTTACAAGAACAAGAGGGAGGAGAATGTTAGCCGCTGTTTCGCTGTAGTATTGTATAAAAGATGCAACAGTCCCACACAGAGCAATATTAGGACCAGCAGGTTTCAACTGTGGCATTATCCGCGAGTGCGAAACTGGTTGTGCGATGGTAAAAGAACATCAAAGAAACAACTTTGGATTGGTCTGTTTGTAGCGAACACAAAGTTCATTAGCACTTCTTTCATTACACACAAACGAATCAACCAAAGCAATTCATGAAAGCTGTTTAACCTTTTAAAGCACAGCGGTGTCTGAAGTGGTGCATGTACAAAGCAAGAATATGTGTGTGTGCATGTGCGCAACATAGACAGGTGCACATCCCAGACCTGCCCCCCAGTAAGACGTCAGTTGGCGCTTTTGAGGCTGCGTCTCAGAGTTACGAGCCGCGTGTAAACCAGTAGCCACTTTTTTATTGGTGGTGGGTTTAAATTAAACTAGATTTGTGGATATGAGGCTACACAAACTACACACACGGGGGGGTGTTCCTGGTGTTTCTTAATGAATGACGCATTTGCTACCATTCCGCAACCCTGCTTTTCTGTTAAGAGATTACATGGAAAAACCTTTGAAGCAAAACAGCTCCCATAATATCATTACTGATGTATAAAACACCTCACTTCTTCAAATGACAGTGTCGTTCCTCTTTGTGAAAGAATGCAAGACAGGTTTAGCAATGCGTAGATTACATATTAAACCTCTGAGTCATAAAACAGTTGCTAGAAACACAATACCTAGATTCTAACTGTATACTTATATGTAAAGATGTTCTAGCTTCATGTAGTCACGTCTTAAATCCGGGGGAAAACTCTACCACCTATGAGTCAATGGGAGTCGACTGTTGGACTGTAAGCCAATGGGGGTAGGATGTTTACAGGCCAAAAGCGAAGCCTCATGTGGTCCACCATTATAATTACACCCAAGGGCTGATCTTTTTCTCAAACAAATTAAAACCCAAAACAGAGCCCATAAAAAGCACAGCGGATATCGAGTAAATAAGTGAAACGGGACGAGGGCGCGCGTTAACCAAAATCGCTCACACACTTCAGCTTCAAAAATCAGCACTTTCAACAGTTTTCCTGCCAACTTTACTAATGCTTCTCTGTTGTGTTAAAAACAGACTCTTTATCGGCTGCACTTAACAAGCGCAGAGCCATGAGAACCGACTTCAGCACACAAAATACTCCATGAGAATCTCAAGCGAGTCGGCCACTCAGGAAAATTTGGGTTTTGGAAAAAAGCCGAAGGACGGAGGTTTGCTCGGTTTAGAGTAAAAAAAAAAAAAGGGTTTGTATTTGTTAAATGCTTCTACAGCCTTAAGTGTCTCTATTGACCAACAGGTCAGCTCTCATCATCATCTTTATTATCATCATCATCATCAGTAACAGCTGTGTTCCATAGGGGAGCGTATGGTCAATTGTAAGTGACAGAGAATGGACGTAGCAGGAGAAAGCCGCAATCAATCCTCTCCAGGGCACAACGAGACTCATCTAGGATAAACAAAGTTAATAATGACCCACAATTAGGCTGTTGGGAAGACATGCACAAACACACACACACACACACACACTTTTATACAAACTCAGTGCCAATTCATTTTTAGATGACTGACATGGATTTTGAGGTTTGGGCTACATTTGATGGACAGTGACTTCTTGTACGACTCATCCACCAGCTGACTGTTTGCCTGTCCGCGACGCACACAGACAGCAGATGACTAAGGGGCAGTGTATCAAGAGCCAGCCCCCCAGCTGTTGTGGGTCTACCTCCATCTGGAGCATAAGCAAGAACCCCCGCATTACTGCCCCTCCATCATCACGGTCCCTGGTCACTTTGCCACCACACACCCTCCCTGGAACAATCGCCTCGCTCCACCTCCCTGTCACCAAACCCATCGTGAGAGGCTTGTTATGCTAATCTGGTCTTTAGACAACTGACATCCCCCCTCATACTGGTTAGCCAGGACAGCCTGTGACAGTTCCATCCCTCTCCTGTCCAACGTCATTCCACACCTCAATGTCTAACTTAACTAAACGGCACACAGACTCCTCGCCGGGCTCAGCTTCTTATACAATTAAATGATCAGACTGGATTAGGGAGAAACCAGTGCAGCTGTATTAATGGCATCTTTCACAAACAGATGTAGACTGCTACAGGAAGAGCAGCAAATATCAAAATGTGCACAAAATCTGGTCCTGGTTGCTATACCTGGATTAAACGTTTAGCATTTTATGGCTAAAAACTTTCGTTTTTGTGACAAATTACTTTTTAAAGCCTCCATTTGTACTTACAGCTGTTGAGTTAAAACTAAATATTTTCACAACTGATTATGATACTGATCATACCATTGAACTGTTTTAAAGCCCTGTGTGAAATCCTCACATCTTTTGTCCCGACTACAGTTCAACTCACACAGGTTATATTGACCAAAACAAGTCATTTGACTAATAGCCATTAAGTTATTTCTACTTAAATAGTTTGAAATTAGATTTTTTTAAGGCAATGCATATCAGTGAAAGAAGGTTCTATCAGTAAGTAAGAGCCCTGGTGAACAATAAACCACGTTTCATGCTTGGAAAAGTGTTCCGAGTATGGCAATCATGTGACCTAAGCAGGCCAACTAGAAAATTTTGAAAAATACAATGAACTTTGTTGGTAAAATAATCAAATATTGAAATTTTAACATTTCTGTCACTATTAGGGTGCACACACCAGGATAGTCTAGGTTACCCGGGCAGGGAATTTGGAACAATTCCCCCGCCACCATATTTTAATGCAAAAACAGAATTGTACAGCAGGAATAATATACATCTGTAAAAACTAAATTAATACTTTGTGTAATTAATCACATAGCATTAGGGGTGTCACAATTCTCCCAATATTCGATTCGATTTGATTCTCGATTTTGTTCTCTTTTTCTTACAGCACAGAGGCCTATGCCATTTTTAAAGTAGTCTAGTCTACGATCATGGTTTTAGTAATGAAAATTTGCACAGTAAATCTTATTTCAAAAGATGGGCTACATATATTGAATTTCATTCTTGTGTATTGTATCTCAAATGGCAGCAATAGTCAAGTTTAAGTAATTAATTAAAAAAATAAAAAGGTAACAATCTTAAAAATTGAGATCATGACACCCCTATATAGCATGGAATAATACAACACTTTATTATTATCTGACCACCTGCATATAGTACTACTATAAATTAATAAAATCTGTAAACGATATAAAATGCAAAACAAAAAAGACTTTAAGTAGGTGGCTCATAGTCTCACCTTTCACTTAATACTTTTAAATAATTTGGTTTAATCTTTTCCAGCTGCTGTCCTCTGTTCAGATCACTCCACTGTCTTCAGGAAGTGTTTTCATATATTGACACGTACGCTGGAGATGTTGGACGTAATGCTGTGTTTCCTTTGGCAAACAGGACACGTTTCAAAAGTTTGGATTTTTTTTTTTTTAACTGTTCTCACTCTGTTATTGTACCTGACCTGATCACACATTAAGGTTTTTAATGGAGCCGGTGAATTTTAAATTGTCTGTCTCTCAGCTCCGCTGGGAGGTGTTTAAATGTTTCTGTCCACGATCTTCAATATTAGTCATTAATATACAACAGTAAGCCATGATGGATTCCCCCAGCAGCAGCTTTGTGTGAACACACAAAAATGAAACATTTCATTTTTCTGAGTGTGGAGCACAGGTGAACGTCTGAGCCGGGAGGGCTGCTGCAGGGCCGAGCCTTGTGAGTGCTGATGGAATGATGGAGGTGGGGGGCAGCTGAAGCCGCTGCTCAGTAAGAAAAAGAAAACATATACTGTAGGTTTCACGTCAGTCTCCAAAAATGTCCTGCATTACTACAAGATATGCTGAATTTGTCACTATTCGTCGAGTATCGTTGCATCCTTATCATTCAATGTAAGTAAAAATTCAAATAATAATTTATGCATTCTTAGGGTTTTTGCTTTTAATTTCATGTCAAGCAGAATCTGTCTAGTAGCAGCAGGAGAGACAGCAAGCAAGTCAACATATTGTGCTATGATGCATCCTTTCCTGGATGGTCTGTTTGCTTTCACACCGCAAGCAAACAAAACTAATGTTTACTTGCAACTGATATGTGGGCCAGAGTTTGATTCTTTGGTCAAAAAGTACAAATGAGCAGACTAACTGAATTCAGTGGATGCTGTCTAGAGTATTTTAAAGTATATGGTGCAAGAGGTTTTAATTTAATTCAGTAATCATGAAGAATACCTCTTAAAAATAAACAAGCATCCAGAATCCCAAATTCAAGTGTGCTGAGCAGCTTTTTTCTCTGCTTAACTGTATCACAGCCTTCATTGGCCACGGCATGGTGTTTTTCAATTTCGAATTAATAATTCCGAATGAATGAATTAATTAAGTAAGTCTTTCCAACAATAACAGAAGAAAACGGCGTAATAAGAGCCATTTTTTCTTGATTTAGGTTCTATTTGTGAAGGAGCAGCTATCCGCTAGCATGCCATGTCACTTTCACCTGAACAAACTCGCTATGAGCCCGTTTGCTTCGGACGGGATGCACTGTTTATGGTCGCCATGGCGACAGGATGAGATGGCGAGCATGCGCAGAACGACAGGAATTAACTACGACCGGAATAAGGGTTTACATTGTAGAAAATGAGGGAGGAATTAACTAATTCGGAATTAAGAGACGCATAAACCAGCCACTTTAAATTTGCATTAGGAATTAAGAGTTTACATGGTCTGTTTAAAGCGGAATTAACGTTATTTCCGATTTAAAGAGGAATTAAAAGTCCCATGTAAACGTGGCCATTGAGGTGTTAACAATCTATGAAAGCTCATTCGCAACATTGGGAAGAATGACAAAAAGGGTTTAACCTGGTAGCTGTAAAGCTAAATGTTCAAAGAGAAGATAGGGCCTTAAATGACTAATGTTTTGTTTAATTGTTGTCAACAAGGACAAAGTTTAATACTAAATTAAAAGATAAATAATACAGAATTTGGTGAAAAACTGCATCTATTCAATCAATCGATCAATTAAATCAGTTATTTATATAGCACATAACATTTCCAAAGTGCTGCACACAGAATCAATTAGTTCATAGTTTTTTTATAAACCATATTTCACATTCACAACTTAAATAAATGAAGATTATAAAATTTTCTTTGATGAAAATCAGCTTTGACTTGAGTCACAGGTTTTGACTAAAAGGGAGACTGTCCTCGTTCAGCAGAGGAGAGGATTTGATTGATATTGTCTGACAAACCAAGAGGTGCCAGCTTCTGCTTAAACAAGCTTCTACAGGCTAGCAGAAGACGTTCAATCTGTCAGCAAATAACACATTGCAAAACCATGGCCAAATTGATGTGGTATGGATATGATTAGAGTGGTGCTGAGACTCGGCCTAAAGAGGTAGTTAGCTGAAGACTATAGCAGCTCACAAACAAGCAACATTAGCCTGAATGCTCAAGCTCCCACAGTAGCCTGTCTCCCCATTTGCACCAACAGCTGACTTTCCAGGCTTTGGGAAAAACACAATGAAAGGGTTTTTAGGGCTTTTTTAAAGCCACTGTGCGTTAGCAATGCGACAGCCCACCATGGGCACACAGACACAAACACAGTCTTTCTGGGTAATTACTGCTAACGACCCCGCCGCTTGTTAGCCAGACCTCCTATTTTTACCATCGTTGTGCCAACACCCTGAGCCTGTGACATCAGAGCTTGTTTTGTTGTGGGTCAACTTCGCATGCGGATGCTTTTAATGACACTAGACAGTGGTAGAAGTGTGTGTGTACCAGCAAACGTTAGCATGCCTGAAGAACCAACATCTGAGTTATTATGACTATGTATGCAAGAAAGTGATTAGAGTGTTCGGGATGTTGAAAGATATATATGGATGTGAGCGTGTGTGTGCCAGCACACAGTTGGCTCATTTATGGCAATAGCCAAAGTACTGGTAAATGTGGAAGAATGGAAACCAGCACCACGAGAAAAAGAGAAGAGGTTTTTTTTGATTGCCTTTTTAAAAAAAAGGGTTATGACTGTGCAGTTCATCCCACCATTGCTTGCCAAACCTCTAGTGACGCACACAGCGAACAGACACTTGTGTGAAGAATAAGCCACCTCACATAACACACAGAGGGATTTTTTTTATATCAAAAGAAATTCAACATTGAAAATAAAAACAGAAACCACAAGAGAACAGGGTATTGCTGTGAAACATTTAAGAGTTTAAGAAGATCACAGTAGGTCCGTATTTTTTCTGCCCTCAGAACTGAATCAGTTCTTGCTGGACAACGCCTTCCCCATAAGTCAGTTTAATAATAATGAAAATATATATATTTTAAAAAACAATTAGGATATAATATCAAGACTATACTGTATCATAACATAACATAAAAAACTATGTAACTGATCACACAAAATTTTCATATTTTACACACACTCACATGCACAGAAACATGTGATTATGACAGTGCCCTGTTTGGGTAGGGTGCCATCTCCTGGTTGGAGCAGGACATGTATACTTGAATCCCACCAAGAGATGATGAGGGCAGGGTGACAGGGAGTAGGCATAGGGAGGGTGGGATACAGCACTCAGAAATTTTCCATTCAGTTGTCACACATAGGAACAATCTTTCAAGACAAGTTTAGCTTGGCATATTATGGTGAGATACTCAGACTTTCATTGGTAGTGGGCAAAATTATACATTTTTATTTAACAACAACATAAAAAAGAAACATGCAAATGACTGCATTATAGAGGGTGATAGGGTTTTTGAGGGTGGTGATGGCATAAATTACTTCGATTCTTTGAATTTAACTTATTCTCACGCAACGTTTGCAAGTATTTCTGCATAAATATCATCTGCAAAACAGAAGAACACTTTTGAGGGTTGCTGCATGCAGCAAATGGGCATGTGAAAGCAGAGAGCCCACAGAGCTGAATGCACAGAGCAGAGGAAGCAGGTAAATCATTGGTCATCTTAGGCTAGTAAAAAGGGGCTTAGTTAAGAGACTGGAGAGGAAGAACCTTCACAGAGGGCTACACACACAAACCACGCACTGTCTATCGTATGTAAACAGACTGTGTGTAAGGGGAGAGTAACAGGCTTAAGGCTCTGATCTCTCTAACTGCAGTCAGTCTGCTCTGTAGACGCCAGCTGGTAAACATGCCAAAATGGGTTAAGTCTGTGTTTGTATGGAAGAGGGCAGGAAGAGCAGTGTGTATTCAGCACGAATTAAAGATAAAAACAAAAAACATCAAATGAACAGAAAATATAATCAGAGTTAGCAGCTTGATGTGCAGAGTGTCGGGAAAACCTTAACTTGCAGACAAGAATAAAAGAGGAGCTGTGTGTGGGTGCACGTGTGAAAAGAAGAAAGATAGAGAGAGGAAGAGAGATGGACAGTTTTACTGCGATGTATCTCCTTCATGTCTTATCTCCCTCCTCTAGTCTCCTGCTCTCCATGTGAGGGCAGTTTCTCTCTTCTTTATGACTCTTTATCTGACATGAAAGGCCCTAACATGGGATACCCGCCATTACGGCTCCATCAACATGAAAAGCCCTGACACGGGATTCTCCACTGCGGCTCAGCCCATTAAGGACGACTGGCGATCCTGTGCTCTGTCAAGAAGCCGTCACAAGTAGACAGCACCAACGTAATGAGGACTTAAGACCTTAACCTTGCCTTTAAGACCTCTGGTCAAAAGCAGCAATAAAAACCTCATGAGGGCACCCACTGGCTGGCCCGCTCAGTAATTACAACCCATGTCCAAGCACTAACCCAAAAGGTCCTATAGTTTAGATATACAAAAGAGTGTAAAGCAGTTCAGATCCAAGGCTGAAGGGTCATAGGCTTAACACACTATAGTCACAAACCAGTTGTCAAATTCTGGCTTTGGTTTTGACACCAGAATAGTAACTTTTCATTTTCTTCATTTAATATCTGATCAGTGACAGGACTGATCAAAAGAAAGCAATCATTCATATATCACATTTTACTGGTGATATTTACTGTAAGGCACCTTAAAAACCAAACTGACTCTTCAATTAGAGATAATTATTGCAGTATAAGAGCTACAACTGCATTTAGAAAAAAAAAAAAGACAACTAACAACACATGCAGTATTTATACTCACACTAGGGATGTGAATCTGTCATCAATTTCATGATTCAATTCAATTTTGATTCTTGGGGTGATGATTCGATTCTGTAAAGATTCAACCCAATCTTGAGTCACAAAAAATATTCTTTTTAATGACAAAATATGTTAGTTTCTGGGATTAATTACACTCCTCCATAAGCGAGAAGGAAGTTTTCAAAGATCATTGATCACTTGATGAAGCTTATTTTTGATTACCGTGTTTAAGTCTTAAAATGTTGGGTCTTGGGAAATTTTGGATAGATTCAGAATCTTTTTGCTGCAGCCCTAACTTACACTTACTGTACAGTTAATTCATTCATTTTCTCTACTGCCAAAACTAATTCAGGGTTGCATGGGAGCTGGAGCCTATGCCATTATTCGAGAGGCAGGTAACACCCTGGACAGGTCACTAGTCTGTCACAGGGCCGACAGAGGGGCAAACGATGATTCACTCTCGCAATCGCTGCTAGGGAGAATTTAAAGTTACCAATTAACCTAACATGCATATCTTTGGATGGTGGGAAGAAGCTGGTGTACCAGACAGAATTCCCGCAACATGCAAACTAAGGATGGGCATAATTAATCGATGATCGATTAATCAATCATTAAGATTTTATTCGATTATATTATATTTTAACCGATTCATCGAATGCATCTTTAGACTGATGCTGAATTTGCAAGGAAACGCATTATTTCTAGTGTAACCATTGAATGAATCCCATTTAACTGCCACAAGAGTCATTAATCTTGTAGTAAAATAAGGAAACTATATTTTTTCTACTTTTACTTATGGACTATAGCATTGAATTTTAATATGGAAATCATCCCATGCATGCTATTGTACTGTCAATAAACACTGCAGTACCAAAAGAAAAACCTACTCATGTACGGGGAGAACAAGCTCAATCAACACAGAAAGGCCCCAGCTCAGATTAATATTTTCGGGGCCAAAGTAAACAAACGCCTCTGTGGTCAGGTGACATTTACAATTATTTGGAACAAACATATCTTTGCGCTAAAAATGTTCTGATACCATTCTTTTCCTCCTGATACCGATCCACATACTTGTGCTATTGGTATCGGCTGATATCAAGTACCGATACCACTATATTATAAGACAAATGTCATATTACACCTACATGACTGTGATATGATTAGCATTGTGATAAGGCCTGGTTCAGGTTAAACTCTTTGCAAAACAAGAATGAATCCAGCAAATTCAAGCCATTTATATTCAAATGCAGTCTTTTTGGTGGGAGAATCCAGTGTGAAATACTGCCACACCACTGACATCATTACTATTAGCTCTTTTCTCTAATCTTGTCTAACCCTCTAATTGAATAGACTTGAGGATAGGAGGATGCCTTGAACACAGTATTCAAGAAATACTCAGCTGAAATAGATATCACTCTGTTCATAAGATTTGTACTTTACTTTCAGGAAGACAACTTCATCATGCAGCAAGGCAACATGCCCAAGCACACTTTAAAGTTGTGAAAAATACTACCCAGAAAAGGATGGCAACAAAAAGGGTAGCAAGGTAGTAGTCATGGTCCAGTCATCCCGCCATAAAGCATACACAACTGGTTTTAGATATTCTTAAAGGTTTTAACCATGCAACCAACAAGTGCATACCTGCTGTGAGAATGTCTTTAAGTGGCACATAGAAAGAGTGCTGCAAGTTACATAGAAAAACTCAAGGATGGGCAGAATTTGCAGAGCTGAAATCAAAGCCTAATCTTGATATTCTGAAGCCACCAGGGGCCCATTTTAGGAGAAGGTCTTCCAAACTCTGAGTTGAAATCTGAGTTGATTAACTCTGAATGTTCCAACTCTGAATTTCTGAGTGTTTTTACTCACATAGGCAGAAGAATTATCCCTGATGCACTGGCTCAGGATGTCCTGTGGATAAAGGTATTGAAGTAAGCTCAGCTTTAGCTCAGTTGTGTCATGATCACAGGTGGAAATGATCACTTAGATAAATCCAGTACATTTACAGAGATATTGTATGTTCATGGATATGCACCATCCCAAATAACGATTAACTTAGAATTAAGACCGAAGTTACTGCATAAGACATCATTCACATGAAAATGTGCCCTCTGCCCAAAGTTGGTTAGAATTTAGCTACTCATGAAATTTGCACAACATGAATTTACCGTATAATCGCTATTACTTTACCTCATGTAGTCCTACGTACATGAGGATTAAAACATTATATGAAAGGATTCACTAAACTTTAACTTTGCAGTTAATTATGGGGTAATCTGTCTTTGAAACCAAGAATAAACAAGCACCAAATGTTACATAGTAGCCTACCATAAATTAATTCTTCACCATTTCTTTCACAAATTAATAATTGCCACAATGAACAAACTGCATCCACAGTGCAGCTTACCTCTGAAGGTTCTTCAGTATCCACAGAAATACTATAGAAGAACTATTGATAAAAATATCAGATCTTCCAGTGAAGAAAAATGTCTCTGGCTACAAGAGTCTATGTTATAGGCTACATGATATCTCGGCTTAATATTCACAGTCTGTAAGAGGTATTTCTAAAGTTAATGCAAATAAAGTAATATCCGGGATTTAATAATATCTGGGATTCCTGATAGGTGTTCATGCACTGCGTCCACGGTAGACAGACATTTTGATGGTCAATATGCAACATTGTACGGAAAACTGTCACAAAAAATGAAGTGGGTTAAAAAGAACTCGTTCCAACATGAGGGAATGTCTACGCTGTATTTGGCAAGTTAATGAGGGATTTGAATATTATGCAGATTAATAGCCTAATGGAGTGTCCTCAGACTGAAAATCATTGGAGAATTACATTTTCCAGCAGCGATCCAATCACACTTCTGTTGGAGGTTCCTGTAACTGGTTTACATTTTAATGTTGAGCATTCTTTAGCCGTGCCTGATCCACAATTTATTTTTATTTGACTGTTCAACTGAAGAGAATAAACTCAGAGTTACTGGATCTAAACCTGCCGGAGAGCAGGTTTGTCGTACAAAGTATGATACCATGGAAACCAACTCAGAGTTCAGTTGAACTCACTCTGTGAAACAGAAACTCAGAGTTTCCTCCAACTCTACTTGAAATAACTCTGAGTTGAGACTAAGGGCCTTTTCACATGGCGTGCTCGGGCCCGGGTCCGAGCACGTTTGACCACAAATTTTGTCCTTGTGAATGCAAACAGGCCGGGCCTGTTTGCATTCACATGGGAGGTAGTCCAGGACCCGGGCCACCCGTGCTCGAGCACGGATGGATGGCTTGTGAACGCAATCCGGGCCGTGCCGGACATGACATGTGGGCTACAAGCGGAACTGATCAAAGCAACACCCGACCCTAACGGCAGGTTTAGCATTAGCAACACTGTTAGCTTCACTGTAAACAAACGTGGCGATCGCGAGCGCAAAGAGATTACTGTGGAGTGATTTAAAATGGCCAAAACATAAAATATGACTGCCTGGCTTGCATCCATAGTGGAGAAGAAAATACTAAGTAACAAGACGAGTTCGCTTTGTTATTGAT
>JAVQJG010036932.1:0-26314 GCA_036024015.1 Craterocephalus amniculus
TGTGCGTCCACTAGATGTCCTACTAGAGCAAATGAAGCTTCAAGAAGCATTGCGCTGGAGTGAACCAATTGGAAGAAAGGCTTCAGTGCTTCAAGAAGCTTCATCTGCCCATCACTAGCTGATAGTGTTTTAAATGTACTTTGTAGTTGGTGACAAGGGAGATGTGCTGTGTGAAGGAGTCTGCAGAATTGTGCTTTACAGCTGCTTCCTAAATGTTGCTGCAATGATAAAAATGGTAAAAGTTCCATGTTTTTCTCCAAGGAACACTTCAGTGGACAAAAGTAAGACTGGTTTTACACTTACTTATGAAGTTGTATTCAGAGACCCTGCTTATGGTGCAGATATTAAATTCTAAACGCAGAGGCCATTTATCTCAAATGAACAGTCTATCAGGCGCCCGCTGCTGGACATTAATGCGTCTGGTTTTGTAACACCCAGGATGAGCTGCAATCGTATGATAAATGTTATCATGCAGTAAGCAGAAACCATCACTGTTAAATAGTCAAGTCATTTCAGGTTTGTAATATTTCCAAAATGTCAAATTCTACACAACTCTGCTTCAAGTGAGGCTGCAAGTTTGATTCATTATGCTTCAATTATACTTTAAACTCAGAATGCGATGATCAAACTAGAATTTCAACCTTTTCATAAAAGTTAAAAGGTCTGCTGGTACATAGCGTAATGCATCTTTATCCCATGCAGAAAGTGATGCAGTTTCATCTGTAGTAAACAAACCACCCTTCACTAGACTTCCTGCTTACACATTCAAAATGATTGCATTTTAAAACCGATGCAAATTTCATGTCAGACATGAAAATTAAAGTTGAATAATTCTAAAGGCTAAATTGATTCAACGTTCTTTAGATGCCCGATTGAAGAGTTTAAAGGGGACCAAGTTTTCTAGAAAGCCTGATATTGCAATGAATCAACTTGTAACTCTAGAAACTAGGTTAATGAAAGTGACTCCATTCATGAAGGCACCAACATGGACTATTTTCCCTTATGACCTTCAGTAAACAGAAACAGTGAAAGTGTAAAAAAACACTTTTATTGTTGCCTTGGTGAACCATTTAAGACCAGTCAGAAGTGGCGCCGCCCCAGTCAGAAGCCTGAGCAGTGGGTGCAGTGGACCAGTCCTCGGTGGCAGGCTGAGTGCTCCAGTCCTCAGCTGGAAGAATAAATAACTTAGTTAAATACCAAAACAAACTATCGTAAACATAAGTGCATGTAAGCGAGATGCTTCATAAACTCACCAGAGAAGACTTCCCCAGTCTTGACTGCTGGAGCCGCAGCTAAAAAAACAAACAAGTGTTTTTAAATGATGTTGAAATGCCAAAACACGAGTATGAGACCAGCAACAGGAAAGAGTCATCTTACCTGCAGGGAACTGCTGGATGGGGACAGATGGCACTGCAACACCCTCAGACCAGTCAGCCACCTCAGGCTGAGCAAACTCAGCAGGAGGGGCGCTCCATTCACCCTGGAACTCCTCCTTCACAACAGCCTTTTCAGCTGCAGCCTGCTCCTCCTTCTCAATCTGTAAGAGCAAGTCATTAGTGTCCAGGATGCACCGAGCCATCACACCCACTGTGTGCAGCATCCAGCAGGCAGTACTCTTACCTCTTCAGGGTCCCTGTAGAAGTACAAATCTGGCATGACCTCCCATGGGTGTTCCCTGGAGATGGTGCCCCTCATCCTGAGGACCTCCCTGGCCAACATCCACCACATCAGACCCACAGAGTGGTGACCCTGAAACAAACAGCTCATAACTAAACCGGGTAAAAGACTGATAGAGCTGGACGATTATGGAAAAAGTAATCAATTATTTTGATATTGAAATCGATTAATGTACATGATTCATTGATGTAAAAAAGACAATTCAACCTCAAACATAATTTAGAAAATCTGGACATAAATTAGGAGTAAAATATATTAAAACAGCAATAAAAAATGAATACTCAGTCTATGCATTCTCGTTATATACGTGACAATAATTTCTCTTCGTTTAGTGTTTATGATTTCAAGACAATGTTGTAATCACGTTTAAAATTTGATTAATTGTCCAGCAGTAAAGACAGACTAAATTCTCCTTTTAAAACAAACACTTTGTTGCACGACCTCTTCCCCCAATCTCCGAAGTGGCTCAGAGAAGGGAAATGAAAGATCATGCATTTGTTTAGCACACATCCTACACCCCGCGCTGCACTGAGGAGACAGCACCGGGCTCTAACAGTGTGCATGATGCAAGGATCCACTCAAATCCTTCTCCAAAGTCCATCTGTAGTTTATTTAGCCTCACCTTGTTGTTACAGGGGATGGCGATGTCCACGTATCTCAGCGGAGAGTCGGTGTTGCACAGGGCGATGGTTGGGATGTTGACGTATGAAGCCTCGGTCAGTGGCTGATGGTCAGCACGAGGATCCGTCACAATCAGGAGACGGGGCTCTCTGAAAGCAGCCTGGATCTGATTAGTGAAGGTACCAGGGGTGAAGCGACCGTGGAAGGTGGTGGCACCGGTGGCAGAGGCAAACTTCAGCACTGCTCTCTACAGGGGGTAGATTTCACAAGTTAGGATATCAGATAAAACGTCTGGAGATGGTTCATATTAAAAGTGAATAAATGTGGCTCAAGTCCCTATCTAACTCCATTCATAGGACAGAAATCCTCATGGCGTCAGCGAAAACTCGGCCTGGTTACTCTTGCACACTTCCGACACCAGAACACTTACGAAAGTGCCCGGCTTTAACAGTGTGCTTGCATTACTTTGGTCACAGTCCACTGCAGAAAAGGCCATCAGATTGAGCAGGTGTTTACCTGTCCAGTGTTTCTGGAAGAGATGACGCACACATCAGCTGGGTTCTCAATGGCAACAATGGCCCTGGCTGCCAGCAGCAGCTTCTCCCAGGTCTTCTTCAGGTTAATGATATAAATACCTAATAGAAAGAAGAAAAGGCTATTTACTAATTATAGTAAAAGTGCACCAGAGTAGCAAGATGGGATCAAATTAGTCCAATGTAGGGAACAAATGAACCGATTTCCAGCCCTTACCGTCGCTTTTTCTCTTGTAGACGTACTGCTCCACCTGGAAGTCCAAGTTGGTACCCCCAAGGTGGGTTCCTGCTGCCAGGAACTTCAGCACATCCTCCTCCTTCATTTGAAGGACATCTAGACCTCCGGACATCGTGACCACTTTCCCTGCGTTACGAGTTTAGTGGGAGAGCTGGAAATGAGACATGATGGTTAAACTATGGACAAGTTGCAAAGGCAGTTTTGAAAAACTCTAAAAGAGTACCTTGGGATTAAATTAATCTACATTTTGTTCCTAAATGCTCAGACTAGAGTGAATATTTAAGTTTAATACAGAGGCGTATTTAATCATTTCCAACAGAACTCATCGAATAGCTGCATCCGGGTAACACGCGGGTTACAGCTAGTATCACCTAATGTAAATGAAACCGGGCTTATTAATCCTTTATTCGTTAGTAGTTAATTTAATAGCGTTGCAAATGTGGGTACAAAATATCTCCAGACTAGATGGGTTGAATGATGATGAAACACTATCAAGAGGAACGCGTGCTCGAAGGTAGCTAGCATAGTATGCTAGCATGATCTCTAACCTCGGATTACGGGTCAGTAAAACTGTACTGGCGACAGGAGACCCACCCTGTGGCTCCTTTGTTAAATAATCTATCACTTTAGTGTGTTTTTCACTTTATTTCATGGCTTATTCTTCCAAACAAAGCTGAATAATCTTACCACGAAACGACGCCGTATGGAAATCTGGCCACACGGTGAAAAAGAGGGCGCTGGGAGGAAATGACGTAGTATTTATACAAAATCTCTAAGCATTTGATTGGTTACGTTAATAAAAAACCAGGATGTGCCATTCCGCGTTTTGGTCACTAGGTGGAGCTTCAAACCATGTGCTGCAAATAGTGGCGAGGTTACTAGAGGTGGCCCGGTGGGTCGGATGAATATCCCATATTAAGACAATGGAGATGGAAAGACCATATTAAGACAATGCTGAGACGCTGACTTCTCGGTGAAAGACTGAACTGTGTTGTAACTTTATTTGCAGGAGATAAAGTGTTCCGAAAAACGGTGTCATAATATGTACACAACGCGGGAATGCATTGAAAAAATATTAATACAAATCTGTCCTGTGAACATAAAGCCTTTTATACTGAAACATTGTAGAGACATAGCTCTTAACATAACAGGGTTAAAATTGAAGACAGATCTTAGACAAGATTGTCAAGTTGTCTGGTGATTAAGTTTTGACTCCAAAGGTGGACCTGGATAAATATCAAGGGCACTAGAGATGAACGATCTAATAAATAAGGCTGCAAAGTAAAGTGTATCGTGTTAGGAGTCAGGACATGATGGCATGTTCAAGGGCTGTTTTCTGGGAATAAATAGGGCTAGGACAGTAAATAGATGCATGTCTGTTCACTCAGTGGCTGTTGATCTGACAACATGAACCTAATAATTAAACCCAAGCTTGATAAATGACAAAAAAAAAAAATGGAGCTCAAAAGTTCAATAAGTTGTTGATCCAAAACTTTGCCAAATATTTTGGCAGTTTAACCTGATTTCCTCACAAAGAGCATACTACAATCTTTCTAGGTGTGTAAATCCAGTAGATGAATTTTAACTTATAAACAATAAATTAAATGAACTATCTTTAGGGGAAAATCATAATTTTCTGTGTAGGAATGCAAGTGTGTTCAAATGTGTGTAAATATGACTTGTGGGGGATTTAATAGGTTAAATTTGTTTTGTTCATTATGTTTTTAATTAAAATTTTTGTGTTGTAGTTTTTGTATGAAAAACTATTGATTTACCATAAAACATTTGTATTTCAGCTGCCAAATCAGCCCAATTTTGCCTCAATTCTTAATGTAGGACATTTCTGAAAGTCCTACAACCTCTGGTCCTTCTTTCCCATTTGATGTTACATCACCACACCCCCGTCTGCTTATCTGTCAGTGCTGTGATAACTCTTCGGTCGTCATGTTCTCACAGCCCCACGGTGATCTGCTGAGCATAGTACTTCTAGTAGCTTTACACTCCAGCTTATCCAGTAAAAGACTGAATGGACTGCTCTGTATCTGCTCAAATTAATGAGAGAGATGTCATAAAGTCAGTCCAGGCTGAACAAAAGTTAATAAACTAAAACATTAAGAAGGAAACAATAAACTTAGTACATGTTTGAATGAAATTTTAAAAAAAATGTATGGACAATAATTGTTGAACTCCACAGGAGGACGACGTGGACAAAACACGTGAAACTGGAATTTCTCCTGTTGTGTCACACCGACTGGTTCAGACCCTGGACGAGAAATTCAATGTCATCAAATTCTCCCGGCAGCAGGCAGTTCATAGGTAAGCTGGGCTTTCCTTGTTCCAGTTTTCTATTTTTATTCTGAGGAAATAACATGCAGTGACAGAGCGTTACAGTTTAACATGTCTGACTTTTTGTCCATAAAAAAGGTATATTTTAATGTTAAATACAAGTTAAAGTCATGACAAATTAAATATAGACATTCTTATTTCACTAGCTATATCACAATATAAATAACATTTATTAGTAAAAGGCACAGAGACGAATAATTTCCTGCCCTCCAGGTTAAAGTGCATGGCAGCTGTTTTGGAAACGGTCTGTATCACTGCGCTCTTCTACCTGGAAATAGTCACAGCAGCGAAACACTGGAGACAAAATCTCACAGAGGCATTAAAAAGCAGCTGTAGCATGGACCAGTGAGGGTTGCTGAACAAACAAAAACACCCCAGCACATCAGAGTCAGTCTGAAATGCTGCTGCAGAACAATGCGCAGACCCAAAATGGAACATTAAAGCAGACTGTCCACATGTCCCGTTACGCCAGTCATGTAGACGTGCGTCTCCGGGTTGAGTCTCTCCAGCGGTTCCTTTATGCGTACTCTTCATTCGCTTCACAAGTTCAGTTTTAATGCCTCTTTTATGACTTGAGTCCGAAGCGTGCCATCATCTGCTCATACACCGTCCACGCCATGGCGGCCATCATCGTCCTCCTCAGAGACCGAGGAACGGCGCCTCTGAAGAAGCCGTGAAGTCCGTGTTCCTTAAAGAGAGAACGGATCCAGCATGAGATCTGATGTAAACATATCTGAACGTGGTGAGATCATTGAGAGGATTAGCTACCGTGTAGATGTATCTGATGGCCTCCACCGTCCTCAGCTGCGGGTTAACTTGGACGTGCGTTTTGACCACGTCGGCGGGCTGCGTGATCAGGGAGGCCAACACACCGGCAAGGATGCCACAGCTGAAGTTAGCCAGCGGGGCCGAGGGAGAGGCGCTGATTTCTAAAGATGAAAATAAAATGGTGTAAAAAAAGTGTTTTTTCCTCATGAACTCATCTGCACAATATCATTTACTTTTTCTTACTTTTAATTTAAATTACTTTTAATCTTTTCAATGATTTTATTTTACATACTTTGTGTATGATTAAATCATTTTATTGTAATTCTTTACCTGCTTTTTGCTTTTAATTAGGGATGCAACAATACCAATTTTTTCCAAACCGATACTTGAATCTGACTAATTGTCGATATCGAGCACTGATACCAATACTTCTACCACGCTAAAAAAATGCAATGAACTGGAGGACAGGTTTTATTTTCTTCTCTGCTTTTCACAAACAATGGGGAAAGAGATAAAAAAAAGAAATAAATAAAAATTAAAAAAACTAAAATTTCAAGTTAAAATAAAACATTGCACGTAATAAATTGGGATCAGTTCCTGATAGATTGACTTTAACAAATACGAGTACAGTACTTTAGAGTGGTATTGTACTGGTATCAGTATTCAATGCAACTCCACTTTTAATTAGGGCTGAACAATTAATCGAATTTCAAATCGTGATTACAATATTGCCTTCTCACAATCATAAAAACACTAATCGAAGAAAAATAATGTCACATGTATGTTACAGGAATGCATAGACTGCATATCCATTTTTCTAATGTAATTATTTTAATACATCATTTTACTTCTTTGTTTCTAATTTATTTTCAGTTATTTTTAAAAAGTTATGTTAGAGGTTGAGTTTTGGTGGTTCAATAAACACTTTTTAAAACAATGAATAATCGTGTAAATAATCGTGACTTTAATAATCAAAATATTTGTGATCATAATTTTTTCCATAATCGTCCTGCCCTACATTTAATGTTTTATGTATGGCACTTTAATTGTAAAACTAAAGAAGCATACGTTCAGAACACCCACCTCTAGGTAAGGAAGCTTTGGTCTGGCTGTAGAACATAACGTAGATCCCAGAGAAAGGAACGTCTCTGAGAAGAGTCGCCATCAGGCCGGAGAACAGGGCTGCAGGGCCTTCGGTCTGACACACGCTACGCAGCGCGCCGCTCACACTCACATAGCTGTACCTGCCGCACTGGAGCAAAGACACGGCAAGTTCACATGAGACGGTGCAGACAGCTCACACCTGAGGCGAAGCAAGACATCGGACTTAAGAGGCCGAGCCTGACAGAATTTATAGCCTGATGCTGTTAAAAGGAAAATAAACACAAAGAGCCACAGTCACATCAGACAACTGGGTCCCATTATATTGCCTGTTTTGAGGAATCATGTCCCCCAGTTTATAAGGAAAATCAGAGAGAACCTGTGGAGGAAAACTGAAGATTTTTTCCATCATTAACCAGGTAAAAATTTCCAGGAGCTACCTGGATCATAATGTCAAACAACTAGCATCTGGCACAGCCCCATTATAAAGTGATGGGCTAATTCTGGAAAAGAAAATCTTTCAGTATGACTTCCACCCTGAGGATCAGGAGATAAACACCACGTACTCTGAAACAACTGAAAACACGAAGCTAAATACACAAAACACACAGATTAAACAAAGCTCATCAGCCTGCAAATGAAGGACTTTAGCTTTTTTTAACAGAGCAAAAAGTTTTGAAGTCATAAGTTACGAGTGGGGAGAACAAATAAATGTAATCAATGATGGGAAAACATAAAAAAATATATCTTTTATATATATATTTTTTATAGATACCTACTTCAAAACGTGTTTTGATGACAGTAACCGGCAGCATCAGGACCCCGGCTACGGTTCGGGCCCCTCCCCCCAGCAGCACAGCCTGCACGGCCCCCGGGCTGCCGTCCTGGCACAAGTGCTGCTTCAGAGAGTAGTAGGTGCTGAAGTAGATCCCCACGCCAGGGATGGTGCGGACAAAAGACTGGAGGAGCAGATGGAAAACCAAATATCAGATCCAGTCTGATTTGGGATTTGCAACTATTTTGTCACATAAAGATGTTGTTGCAGTGCAGATAAAGACGTGCGTACCGGGGAAACGCCTTTCCACAGTCCGAGCAGCCTCTCCGTCCGCACCACGCTGAGCAGCACTGACATCATCCCCACTTTGCCTGACCTGGACAGGGAACATCCAGATAAGCGGCAAAGATCAATGCTGGTCTGTGGCGCATTTTACTGGGATACACTTTTTTCGTCAATAGAGTAGCAAAAGGGCAAAAAAGTAATACATTTGGCAGTTTCTGAGCGTAAAGCTTACATAAACTCACCCAGGCTGCATGCCGCTCTGCAGCGTCTGCAGGCGGGTCTTCACCAGGTCCAGAGGCTGGAATAGCAGAGTGGAGCAGGTCCCGCTCAGAGAGCCGCACATGAAGGCTTTCACAGCCGGGTGGGCCTGATGGGAGGAGGGAATGACCTCACATGCACTTCCACCGTTTTATTTTTCTGATCTAAATGGTGCATTTTTCTGCTTCTCTAATGCTCAGTTAGACTTTACAGATGTTTCATACGAGTTAAAAGTAGTCCAAACCAATGCTCACTTTGAGTTGTTCAGAAAAGCTCCAGTAAAAAGCAGCCTCATATTAAACCAAAAGCAGAGGACAAATCTAACTTTTAAAAAGTACATGATTTGGTTGTAAAACTTACCAGAGACAGCTCCATAGTGCCTGCTGATTGGGACCAAATCCCCCTAAAACAAGCTCCGTTTACACACCTTAAAAAGAAGAAAGGGAGATGCTGAGGTGATCTTATTGAGGACCTGCTGCAGGATATTGCACGTGTGTGAACCAGCCAGCACATGCAGCAGATTAAACATAAGGGTCACCTGAGCAGCACTGTGATTCTTATTTCCTAACAGCCAACACACAGCTGTTCATTAACCAACTAAAAGATCATCGTGCAATAAATAAGGAGGGATCTGATGCATGGCACGTTGCTCCCGTGACTATTTTTTTTTTTTTCCCCCTACAAATTGGTTAGACACCCTGAACAGACAAACTAATCTTACATGAGAAACACCAGCTTCAGTAACCGGATACTTTTTTTAAATGAGCTTAGATGCTCCATTTAATTCACATGTTAAAGAGTGCAGTTATTGTGTCTGATATGAACGATGAAAGCTTTTTACATTTTTATCCAAGTGGTACTTAACGCGATACCTGAACTCTACCTGAAACCCAACGTAAGAAAACTCAGTCAGGAGGAAGCTGGAAGCAGGTTTCCTCCACTGACGCACCTTTTACCGCTGTGAAGTTTCTCCTTCCAGGTTCCCAGAAAGTAACACCGTACCGATCAAGTCTAACCGTAAATGCGCCTCACCTTTCAGGGAAACCTGTGCAGACAAACGTGAGTGACGCCCTCTCTGCGAACTTCTCCCTGCGTTGTAAGAACTAGCACTTGTATCTTGATTAATAACTGGAATCGGCCGGTTCCTGTTTTACGCACCAGTTCATATTGCTGACAAAGCCCCGCCCATCAGAGGAATGCTGACGTCTGATTGGCTGGTCTGAATTCCAACCACTCACGTGAGTAAAAAAAAAAGACAGAAACGTTCTGTCCTTGTGCTCTATGGTTCTGACTGGTAAAAAGAAAAATATATATATTACGTGTGCTTAGTTAAGAAAATTAATTAAAATCTTTATACAAAGTGTAATTTGTCAAATACGACAACGAAAAGGAAATCTGTTTTTATATAGAACATAATTTTAGACAAGATATTGAAATATTTTTTTTCTTAAAGATCAAAACAAGCTCATTGCAACACATATTAGACAAATAGGGGTACTGTTACTAATAACAAATTGCCCAGTTTTAATTTGATCAAAACTGTAAAGCTATACAAAAAAATGGAGAACATTCCCAGCATGTAAAATTGATCTATTAAATAGTACGAAATTAATTTACAAAAAAGTGGACTCTTTCCAACCACTTTCATCACTTTAGGTCAGGACAGTCCCCCAATAAACAAGATAAATATTACAACTTACCCTAAAGGGATGTTTTTAACTAATTCATTAATACACAATGTATAAAATGTCCTGCTTTGCACTTTATTTGCTAATCACTGATACATGTGAACAAGTAACCATTTGAATAGAAAAATAAAAAGTTTTATTCAAACAGCTGTCTTGGTTTGTTTGACTGCCCTCTGCTGGCGATAACACGTCACTGCATTAACCACTACTAGAATATATCTCAAAACCCTTCCATGACCCATCCATCAACCCTTATTTCCCTCTTTACTTAAATATGTCCAAACAAAATGTGTTTTACACTGTCTGTAAAAGAAGGAGAAAAAGAAAAAAAACACAGAAGGGCCATGCAGCAGTTTAGAAAGCATCTTTATTTATATCACACATCAACATGATTTCCATTCCAGAGTTGCAGACATTTTTCTTTTTTGGATTGCCTTTAAGTGCGAAAGATGTGATCCATTTAGTTGTGAGCTGTTATTCTTAAGTAACAACACATTCCTCTCACTTTCCAGCAGTGTGAGCCAAAAGCTGACCCTGGGCACAGCCTGTGAGGGGTTCACCCCATCCCGCCACAAACAGCCTGCATTTCCACACAACTGTTCATCCGAATCCAAACCTGCTCACACACAAAAACCAACATGTGTGCGCCGAGCCCTAGAGACCGGTCAGCTACGTGTGCGTAAGGTTACAGTGGTTAAGAACGTTTCTATCGTGAATTTGCCTTTGGATCGGGACCGTCTCATGAAATCCTCTCAACAAGCTGTGCCCTGAGAATACAGTGTGTGCTGTAAGACAAAAACAAAAAAAAGGAGAAAGAGGGACCCCGCTATTCATACTTTACCCTGAACATAGAAACACTGATAGTGATAAACATAAAAATCAATGCATACTCAGAAAAAAAGCCAACAACCTCGCCCAGTCGGTCTCAGCTGCAGTTAAGGCCTTTAGTGTGTGTATGTGTGTGTATGTGTGCACTTGACGAGCAAGCGCACGGTCAAGACTTCAAAGCTCCTCCTTCACCGTTTAATAGAAACACGAATGCAGTGGTACATGTCTACGCTGAAGTGTTTACCATTTCAGTGCAAAACTTGGAAATTTCACACAAATCGAATACTTGCAGGAAGTCAATAAGTCTAAAATCGTTACTTGAGGTTTGCCTTCGATTTTTATATTTCCACATGAAATGTGTGTAAAACGAAAAAAAAAAATAAAAAAAATCTTACACCGGAAGCATAGTGACGAGTGCTAATTGCAGCTAAATTGAGAGAATACATATCAGGATACTGAATAAATCTTTTATAAATTGAGGCGAGAGCATAATAAACACGAAGCACTTCCATTCTTAACCATTATAAAAAAAACGTCTGCATAAAATACACTTTTCTAGACTGAGATTTTACTTTGGTCCCCTTCCAGTAATCGTCTTCATTCATTTTATTCATACTTTTTTCATTTTTCTTCAATTAGAAAAATAGATCCTACATCAGGACTATTGTAAGTGGAAAGTTTCCTTATAAAAATATCACTTTCTTTTCTACTTTTCCCAGAGAAAGAAAAAGAAGCAAAAGGAAAAGTATTTGGCCCAAAACAGGTGTGTGTGTATAAGTGTGTTACTTGTGTGTCCGAGTTTACTGGCTTGTGTGTGTGAGTGTGTAAGGAATGCATAGATTGTCACCGTGTGAAGAGATCGGACAGACTAAACGGAGGACTGAGCCGACTCCTCTCCGTTACAGTAATGGCTGCTCTCGGGTTCTTGGGTCTATCTATTTGTGATGCAGTTCTACGGAGGCGGGCGGCGCCGCTCATTCGGGCTTCGGCTCGGGCGGCTCGCTCTTCGGCTCGGCTTCCTCGTCGCTCTCGACGCCGCCGCTACCGCGGGGAACCGTGCGGCGGATGGGGAAGGGGAGGTCGCCGCGCCTGCGGGAAGGTTAAACAGATGTCAGAGCTGGAAGGTGAAACCCGTCCGTGTCGGTCGACCTCGGACACTTTTCCCACCTGAGCTTGTTCTTGAGAGAGGTGACCTCGCGGTTCATGGCGTCCGCCGACTCCGTGGCGTCCTCCAGCTCCCTCTGCAGCTTCCTCCTGTTGGCGTTGGCCCTCTGCGCCTCCTCCTCAGCCTCCTCCAGCTGGCGCTTCAGCTGCTTTATACGGGAGTTGCACTTGTCCACCTGAAGTTAAGCACAACAAGCACGGGTCAGCTTTCTGATTCTTCTTTTATGTCGCTCGCTGATGCATCTGAAGCCCGCCAGAGGAACCGTAGGAATTACTGACCATGTTTCACTCAGCGTGCTGTACTAACTCTCATGCAGTCCCAAAGTACCAATTAGGGATGCACCGACATAAAAATTTGCGGCTGAAGCCACAAATTAAGATGGTTGGCCGAATACCGAATATTAAATGTGGTTCACTTTTACCACTATTTAAAAATATAAATAAATAAATAGCCTAGGATAAATCTATGTGTAGACATTTTTCAATCAAAGTTAGTATTTATTGAGTATATTCTGGCATTTTTAAATATTCCATCTTGCGTCACAGCCACTATTCAGCCTTTTTAACTCACTCCAGCGAAGGCCAAATGGAGCTTTTTTTGCACCATTCGGCTGAATATATTAGGTGGCCGAATATTCTGTGCACCCCTAGTACAAATGTAGTTTTAATGGATGTCAGATGGAAATACAAAGCGATACGAGTAGGGATGGGAATCGAGAACCGGGTCTTCCCAGCGAATATATTCCCTGGAATCGTTTATCCGTCTGCCTAAACAGTTCCTCTTCCATCCGATACGTTTGCGTGATGACATCACTACATGGCACGCTCCACATTTTGACTCATGACACTTCGAACATGGCTTTGAGGGTGAAGGGTCTAACGTGGTGCAATAACAGGGAAAGTTGCAACATGTAATGCTTTGATCAGGTCAAAGGAGGGAATACGTCCAACATTTAGTTTACATAAAAACAAAAACAATTTGTTTATTTAAGGGATAATGCCTGATGAGCTGTATAATATCAGAACTGTCTGACATGAGGTGGTGTCCCTAAAGTCCATTAATTTCTCACGATGGAAACCTCGAAGGGTGTTATCTTCTCATACTATGGTCACTCACATAGGAAATTAATATTAAATTAAGTATTAATTGGTTATTGTTGTTTTTTTACTTTTAAAATTGTAAGTTTTACACAAGATGTGGCCGAGCAAACTGTAATACCTCTTGTTGTGAAATGTGATGCAGATGCTGGCATGTTCATGTTGGTGCATACTCTGAATTAAAGTCCCGACTGGGATCAAAGTCATTTGTATTATATTCACTAACTAAATGAAAAAGAACTGAATCGTTGACGGATATCGATAATGGGACCGGAATCGTTAAATTCTTAATTATTCCCGTCCCTTGATGTGAGTATTAAACCGACTGACCTGGTCTTTGTACTGCTCCGTGTTGCGCCTCTCATCATCCACCTGCAGGATGACTTCCTTCAGTTTCTTCTCGGTGCGTCTCACAACCTTGGTGGCCGTCTGCCTCTCCCTGAACGGAAACAATAACCGAGGTTAAACAGAAGGTCTGGCGATTCTTCAGAAATGAGGCATGATGGGTGTTTTTGCCTTCCCCGATGAGTCGAAACAGTGTTTTAAAGCTTTAATGAGAGAGATGGAGCATAACATTTCAGCCTTTTCACTGTAGCTGGTTTTATGGATCAGTTTACAAACGTTTTTTGTCTTAGCAACACCCCGTGCTGTGTTACTCGTGATGCATTTAATGACCAATTAAAAATCAGAATTTTTAAATATCAACTGAAAGGGAAAAAAATATTAAAAAGAACATTCATCAGAAGTTACACTTTCTAAATTGGATATTTAATATAGTCATTTAAAGCTATTCAAAAATAGCTTCATCAACTTCACAAGTTTAATAACCAATTTATGAATTTTGGGTGTCAGAAAGAAAATCTACAAAAAAGACAACTGCAGCAGGATTTAAACTAAGATGCTGTTTAGATAAGGCTGGACATTTCTACTTTACGCAGGGGTAGTCGTCCTGAAATAAACCAAATTAAAATTTGCACTTGAGGTTTCAAATGGTTTCAAAATGTAAGGCCATAACTTCTGACACCCAAATACCTAACATGATGTCATATGTCCCCTCCAAGCATAATTAGCCCAGTATACGTGATATACTGTAGATAAGACAGCTATAATGTAGAGACATTATACTTTAACTGTTAAATATCACACTAAATAACTGGACTTTTACTACAGACACATACATAAACCACTAATGTTTTTCTGTTGCTGCTTATTTTAAGGCACTTTTAAACAATCTCAAAAAGAATTCAGTACTTTTATCATAAACTTAACATCAATATTAACAATCTTTCTATGCATCTAATTAACTCTAAGGAGTCTGAACTTGAGAACAATCTGAGGCTCTTGCCTGGTCTCCATGTCCAGCTGCTCTTCCAGCTGAGCGATCTTTGCCTCCAGGGCGGCCATGTTGGCCTTGTACTTGGACTTGACGGTCCCCTCCAGCTCCTGCAGCTTCAGCTTCAGCTCCTTGTTCTGACGCTCCAGCTGGGCACGAGTCCCCTCCACGCGCTGAGAGGCGCTGCGCTCTGCAGTCAGCTCCACGTTCATCTGGTCAGTCTATCAGAGATAAATTAAAAGATCCATTAAAAATGTGTTTTCTCTGAGTACTCCGTCTAATCCATGAAAAAGCTTCTACAGCAGCTGGAGCTCAATGATCACCAGGATACTTCGTGGCTTGTGTTAGCTGACAAAGAAAGGGATAAATATGATATATACTTTAAACGTCATTGTCCAGACTCTGGAACGCAGGACAGATTACAGACAGGACTGTTATGATCACATCCTTGTACTTGTTGATAGCATACCTCCGATACTGCCCAAAATTCTGGTATCGGCGAGTATGCAAAAATGTGACCTGGATTCAATCAAAACATCCATCCTGCTCCACTCAAGGCGACATAGAGAAATACATCATCCTTCACTAAATCTTCACCGAGGACTGAACAATACTTGCTGAAACAATGTGGATGACGTAAAAGTCATGGGCTGAAAAATATTTTCTTCTGTGAAACACGACAGGAGAATGTCTGAAATGTGCAGAAAGACTAATCAGATCACCATGATGGAGTTTATACCAACCACATCTGCTGGAAATGCAGAAACAATAATATTTTCCCTGCTCGCTGCTTCAACTTCAGTCAGGTAAATGGTGGAAAACTGAACATTTCAATAAGGAATGCTGGATTGACAACTTTTATTTCAACAATATAATGATAACAATAATAAATCATTTTAAGTACTTAGAGAACCCCCCCCCCCAAAAAAAATGCTGAAAACCAAAACAATTTTTCCATAAAAGGACCTAAAAAAAATCGTGCATTTAGAGGCAACAGCCACCCGATAAAATGCAGCAAATTCTGGGAGGGAAAACTGCCACCAAATTAGTTAAACCAGTTTGAAGTGTTTCCCCACAACAGCATCTGATGTTTACTTGGCTTTGATATAAAATCAATCTATTTTAGAAGATAATTAAAGGAACTGAACAAACATGATGAGCAGCAGACGGGTCCTGCGGTGACTGAAAAAAATAGGTTACGCAACATGGATGGAAATCAAGAAAAACGGAGGGATAATTTAACTCTTTACATTTACTTTGTAAACATAGTTACTGAGTAAAATAAATAATATGCTGCAGGGTGACGAGAAGGAATTTGTCTCTAACTTTGACTTCTTATTTTTCTGTTTTATTGTGGGCTGTGTTTTATATGCTGGAGAGGGCCTTCTTGCTTCGGTCTCCCTCTTAAGAGAGAAGGTTTTCTACAGCAGAGGCTCCCAGACTGGGGGTCCTGAGATCATTTCTGGGTGGTCACCAGATAATTGTGAAAAACACAAAACCAACAGCAATCAAATAAATTTGGGATTTTTATCATTGCTTTCAAAATTAAACCATTAAAGCAAAAATCTATCTAAATTTGGCCCTTTAATATTCAACCATGTATACATTAATCCTCCTTATTTATGAAGACAAGCAGTTTTTAAGCCTCATATATGAAGAATCCTGCAGGTTGATCCATCTGGTATCATACAATAATAACTGCTGTTGCGGGGGGTGAGGTGAGGTGTGGGGGTGTCGCCCTACACACCTGCAGCATGGCCTTCTTCAGCCGGTCGTTGATCAGCTCGGTGTTGCATTGCTCCTCCTCCAGCTCCTCCTCCAGCTGGGCGATACGAGCCTCCAGCCGCCTCCTCTCCTCTGCAGCCTGAGCACTGAGAAATGAAGCGAAGGAGAGATTCATTAACTCCTGCGCTCATTCAGACGAGTTTACTGATAACTGGAAGGGGGGGGCGTCTTACTTCTTGGTGGCCTGATTGTTGATCTCGTCCTGCAGCTCGTCTCTCTCCTGCTGGGCCTGTCTCTTCACTCGCTCTGCAGCTGCCAGCTCCTGGATGCAGACATGTTCGTACATGTTAGTGTATGAAAAGGAAGACAGACGCAGGTTAACAGCAGATGCTACTAAAGCCGACCTCCTGCATCTGGATCATGTCGGCCTCCATGCCCTTCAGCTTCTTCTCAGTCTCCTTGCTCTGGGCCAGGATTTCCTCTCTGGACATGCGAGTGTCTTCCAGCTCCCGAATAAGATCCTTCATCTGGGCCTGAGGACAGAAAAAAAAACAGGAAAACTTAGCCTAAAAAGATCTCAGATAGAGACAGAAGCATGATATGATGTACAATACAGCCCAGATTTTGTACAGAACCAAAGAGGACACGGACACAACATTTCCTCGTTTTTACTTTTCTGATGATGTACTGCATTTGATTAGTAAAATCAACTGCGGACTTGCCAGATGACGCAGATATTTATAGAAAACGCAGAGTGTTGTATGCCCAGGCTAATACTTTGGCTCAGTAGATTGGATGATTCACTGAAGACCCATAACTGACTTTGTTCAAGGCCTGCTGTAGTCCTCTGTACACAGCTCAGATTTGGGCTAAACATAAGGAAGGCAGTCTGTGCAGGCGGCTTATATTAATTCGGGAGGCCAAGATGGTCTGGACCACACATGGCTCTTTGGTCCTTCCACATTAGCTCTCAATAACAAGCTAAAAATGATAAAGAACCAACTGAACTAATCTATATTTAAGAACCAATGTTCTTAAATATAGATATGGTGACAAAAGCAGGTTTTAGCAGTTGTTTATGTCGTGCTGCAGACCTTCTGCCCAGATCATCTTTGTGAAAGAGATCATGATCTCAATGGGTTTCTAACTGGTATGAATACAATACCACTTTGCCATTAAATAACTGCTTTGAATTTACAGATAATGACACTAAACATACCACTAATATTTGGAAAATGTTTGGAAACTATTGAATTTCAAAAGAAATTTTTTTTAATTTTTTATTCTAAAGCCTAAAACTAGAAAAATAAAATTATGGTTCTTCAAAAGTGACAAATATATATCAAAAATTATGAGTTGTCTTTTTTCCAGAGGTCATGCGACTCTAAATTAGTTTAATTTAGCCGGACAATGGGGCACAATTTGCTCTTAGGATGTTAAAGGTTGCAGACCTTGGTCTAGTGCCACTGAAATGTTCGTCAACACCAAAGTGATACAAGTGAACAAACGTATAGTTTCATGTGTAGACTCAGTATTTTATCTGAGTCCAAGTCTGAACTGTGGAGAAGTTGGTGAAATTGTCTTTTTAAAATGCCTCTTAGTTAATTTACAGTGTCTCATTTGTTCTTTTTAATGAACTCTGAGTCCTGAATGGAGATGAACCTGATAATGTTAAACAGGATGATTTCACACGTTCTCACCTGGAGCTTCTTCAGCTGCTTCAGGGCCTCGTCGCGGTTCTTGTTAGCCATGTCGATGGCCGCCTCCAGCTCCTTCAGGTCCAGCTCCAGCTTCTTGCGCGCGGCCACGGCTGCCGAGCGCTGCTTCCTCTCGTCCTCCAGCTCCATCTCCATCTCGCGCACCTGCTTCACCAGCGCCCTCTTCTTCTCCTCGCCCATCTCGTCGCGCCCTGCCAGGTCCCTCTCGTACTGCGCCTTCATGGCCTGCATATTGACCTCCAAACGCAGCTTGGCGTCCTCCGTGGCCTGCAGCTCGTCTTCCAGCTCCTCCAGCTGCGTCTTCATCTCCTCCAGCTGCTGGTCCATGGTGCGTTTGGCCTTCTCCAGCTCGTGGACCTGCGCAGAGCGGGGTGGGATGTAAGACGGGCTGCGCGAGAACAGAAGCGCAGCTGAGAGCATCTGGACTCACGTTCTTGCCCACGTCGTCCTTGGAGGAGACCAGGTCCTCCATCTCGGCCCGCAGCAGCTTGTTGTTTCGGTCCAGTTCTTCCTTGATGTCCATCAGAGACTCCAGCTCGCGGGTCAGAGCCAGAGCCCGGGTCTCCTTCTCGCGGGCCTCGGCCTCGGCTCGGTCGCGCTCCTCTGCGTAGCGGGCGGAGATGTTCTTCTCCTCCGCCAGCATCTACGCATAGACAAGGCAACAAGGTTTAGGATGAAAAGTAGGGCTGGGTATCACTCCTAATTTCCTGAATCGATTTGATTCACAAGGGAAAAATTGATTCGATTTTAGGGCTGGATTTTAAAAAAAATAAAATTGATTTAAATCGATCCAAGAATAAAAAAAATAAAAATAAAAAAAATCAATAATTGATTCATAAAATGCCAAAATTTATTTATTTATTTTTTTAAAAGAAAGAAAGCTTAGTTGTTTTTTTTCATTCTTTTTTCCTGCAGTGTTCCTATTAACACTGTTCTGTTTAACATGTAACACTGGTCACAATAAAATGTTACAGTTGTGTGTGTGACATGCTAGTGCTGGACATTTTTTTATGAAAACATAAATATATTAAATGTATATAAAATACACACTGTTGAAAGATTGTTTTAGCGTTTCAAAGAAATTGCCATCTGCGAATGTCTAATATTCAAGAAATATTTATGTGCCATGAATATCTGAAAATGACTCGATATTAAATCGAATCAAAATTAATCGATATCTAATCGATATTTGTCCTTTGAATCGAATCAAATCGATTCAGGAAGCAACCTTTCAACAGTGTGTTTTATATACATTTATTATTCATGTTTTCATTAAAAAACGTCCAGAAGGACTGGCATGTCACATACATAACTAACATTGATTTGTGAAAATAACCAATGTTACATGAGAAAAAGGACAGTGTTAACAGATACACTACAGTAAAAAAGAATGGCAAAATAAAAACTAAGCTTTCTTTCTTTATATAAAAATATATATATATATATATATATATTTATATATTGTGGCGTTTTATGAATCGATTTTTTATTCTTAAATCGATGAATCAATTTTTTAAACCCAGCCGTTAAGAAAAGAGCAAATTAAACTTCTGTAAAATATTCCGGTGACATCTTTGATTCCTACCTGGTCAAACTTCTTCTGCTTCTTCTCCAGGTTGGAGTTAATCTGCCGTAGGTGGTCCTGGTCCACCAGCAGGTCGTCCAGCTCCTGCTGGAGACGCGTCTTCGTTTTGTCCAGCTTGTCGTAGGCGGCGCATTTCTCCTCCAGACGTTGGTTGGTGGCCTCCAGGTCTCTCTGGTACCTCTTCTTTCCCTCCTCGGCCGTCTCCAGACATCCAGCATCCTGCTCCATCTTCTTCTTCATCTCAGCGAGCTGTTTGGAAACAGGCAGGCCGTGGTAAGACGGACGCAAGGACAACATTTCCCAAGCGGATCCTGAAAGATGAGATCGAGGCTGATGTGTTTACCTGAGCCTGAAGGGTCTGAAACTGCTTCTCTACGTTCCTCTTGGCCTCCTCTTCCTCCTCCAGCTGTTCTCTCAGGTTGTTATGTTCATCCTCGAGCTGCCGCAGACGAGTGCCCAGCGACAGCTTCTGGCGCGTCTCTTCCTGGAGGAGCTCCTGTTGGAGAAGACGAGAAGAGTTAGGAGAAGCAAAACGACGAGACGATGTCAGAAACATTTTCAAACAAAAGATGTTGAGCACGAGAGCCGAGCCTGACACGGAAAATACTTTTTGTACTCATCTGGTAAAAAAGGACAGTTTCTTTTACATTTAAATGTTCAACAAACTACTTTATACAGTATGAGCCTTTAACCTTTCAAGATCGACTATGCTGTCGCATCTGTTCGACAAAACGGCATATATCTCGGGAATGGTAACAGATAGCGACGTACTTTTTTTTCTCTGTGAAGAAAACACAACAAGCTTTAAGCCGATAATTCAGGTATTGTCTGTGGGTCGGACAGAAGCTGAGCTATGTTAGTTGGAAAGTCGGTGTCCAATCGAACGGTATCTTATTGTAGAGCTTCTATTCCATTATTAAATCTATTAAATTTGAATTTCCCCGAGGGAGTCATCCCAAAGGGATTAATAAAGGCAAGTCTAAGTCAAAGTCTATTCTGTGTCGTGCTGTTGATTGTTAATTGCCAAGATGCTTCACTCCTCTGTCTGTGCAAGTCGTCTCCATGAATGTAACTGTGTTACCTAAGAAATAATGTTTAAAGACTAATATCTTGTTGGAATAGTGTTAAATTACACAGACTACTGTAATTTATGCTACTACAAGCCCTAAATGTGCAATTTTTTTTATTCTACATTAGAAAAATATATTACAAAAGGGTAAAATATGTGATGTTTGCTTCCACGGATGGCATTAGAAACACTGAGCGAATGGTGGTTTTTTGCACTTATGGGAAAATCTTGAAATTTGTATTACAGGTTCAATTTTTTACCCCAGTATCCCCAAGACCCTAAATAACATTTCTATAGTGTCTACAAAGTTGCTCATTGCAGGTCACTGGGCATTTTCAGTACATGTTTTTATTTTTTCCTCTCCTTATGATTCTTTAACTTTTATATCATTCATGGGACACCAGTGCATGATGAATATTATGAAAGCCCAGGTTGTGTATCTGGTGACAGACCTGAACGTCCTGCAGCTGGGACTCCACAGCAGAGCAGTCTTTGGTTGCTTTGATGGACTTGCCCTCCACCTCGTTCAGTGTGCTGTTGACGTTATCCAGCTCAGCCTGGTGACAAAGAATTCAACGCGTTCAGATGGGACTGAAGATCGTTTCAAGCATTTTATTTTAAAAAAAATCTCCTGTCAAACAATCAGAGCTAAATTTTTTACCTGCACTTTCGTCAGTTTCTCCGCCAGCTCCATCCTCTGGCGCTCGCTCTCCGAGTGTTTCAGCTGCAGCTCCTGCACCTGAACCTCGGCTTTCTTCCGGCGATGCTCAGAATCTCCTTTGCCCTGCAGCAGCGACTGGACCTCGATGCTCAGCTCGTTCCTCTCCGACTCCAGCGCCTGTTTGGCCTTCTCCATCGACGCTTTGTTCTGCAGAGATTAGAACCCGAAACCCTCAGCGCCCGCTTAAGGAGACGTGTGCAGAACAAATGAACAGGGTGTATAATTTACCCTCTTAGCCTGCTCCAGCTGCTCATTCAGCTCATCGAAGGCCTGACTATGCTTCTGCCTCATCTCAGCCAGCTGCATCTCATGCACTTTGGCGTCTTCTTCCAGAGTCTTCTTGAGGTGCGCGACCTCCGTCTCACGTTTGGTCCTTAGCAGGAAGAGCAGAGCAAACAGTGAGCGTGCTAAGAACCAGTGAGATGCAGCCATGATTCCTCCCCAGACCAGCATCTCTACCTCAGCTCCTGCTGAGCAGCAGTGGAGTCCAGCGTGTCCTCCAGCTCTGTTTTGAGGGCCTCAAGCTCCTCTCCTAGGTCCCTGCGGAGTTTCTCAGCTTTGGTCCGGGCCTGTCTCTCCAGCTCCAAATCCTCTTGCAGCTCAGAGAGCTGAGCCTCCATCTCACGGATCTTTTTATGAGCCAGGTTCTTCTGTGCAGCTTCCTCCTCAATCCTAAAGGGAGGAACAAAAAATTAGTAAATGTTTGATAAAGATGACATTATCTACATTTCTAAGTCAAAACAAGCTGGGAGCTCGGGCAGACCTGGCCAGAGCTGCCTGGAGCTCCTCTTCCTTCTTGGCCAGCTGAGCGCGGAGCTCGGCGATCTGAGCCTGCAACTCGGCGATCTGATCGTGAATCTCAGTGAAGTCACCCTCCAGCTTGCGCCTGTTCTTCTCCAGCTCCTGGCGCTGCTTCTCCTCCCTGCGCAGGCGGTCTGACAGAAACAAGACGTTTCATCAAATAACAGCCAAAAACATGGAGGAAACTCAGGCTGAGTCATTCGTAGAAGTTATCGGACATCCAAGTCCTCTTCCTACCCTCCAGGTCGGTGATCATGGCCTCGTGTTTGGTCTTGAGTTTCTGCAAGCTCTTGGACTTCTCCTCTTCCTCAGCCAGGTTGGTGGTGAACTCAGAGATCCTCTCCTCCAGCAGCTTCTTCTCCTGCAGTCGCAGAAAAAGGAAACGCGTTACTTAAACTCATTTCATACTGATGGAGCAAAAACAGCCTAAACTCAGACTGGAGGATGTTCCTTTAACGCCCAACCATAACACCCTCAACTGCCGATCTGCAGGTGTTATCGTTTGGTTTCATTCTGCAAATATTTGTCTTTCCTTTGCGTCTCCCATTTTTTCCGTTTACACAGACAGATATTTACAGTAATCTATCTAACTGTGATCAATGTGATCAGATTCCAGCTGACGTTTACATGGATGCCGGATAAAACTATCCTTTCTGCTACTTATATGATGGACAGATTTACACGATTCTTTCACTTTACACCTGCGCAGGGCTGCTGAATCAGAAAATTTTCTTTTACTTTGAACCTTTTGACCACTGAAAAGCTCAAAAATCCCAAAATTTTCAGTTTCCAACAAAAACATATAGACATATAAAACCATAGAACTGTCCCGTTCTATGGTGCTGCCGCTATGTTCAAGTCACGAAGACTCGTTGCCCCCACGAGGTTCAAGCGTGCAAAGAAAAATCCAAACTGAACCAATCAGACTCATTATTATTTTCCGACTGATTGATCGTGGAAGGTTTAAACCATCCCAACTTTCCTTTCTGATTGAGACCGATCGGAGAAGCTGAGGTGTTTACGTGATGCTTTTTTATTCCGATTGGAAATTCAGTCGGCTTGTAAGTGCACCATGTAAATGCAGCTTATCGTGTTCCCTCATGCCATCAAGTTTTAGATGGTTAGTATGTTCAGTGAATAGTTTATTCATCTGACTTGTGAAACTGGATAGGAAAATGAACTTTTCTAAAAATGGATTTGGCTGTTTTGTGTATGGATGTGTGTGCATATAACACCATATAACAGCAGTTCTCAGATATTTACACTGGATTCCTGTTTGTCAAAGAATCAACTTCATAATCCTGCTACTAGTTTACCAAGCTCTGAATGGTATAGGGCAAAAATATATTCAGGAATTTTTGGTTTGTTATGAACCAACCAAATCCCTCAGGTTATCAGGGTCAAGTCTACTTCCTGGTCCCAGGAGTCAAAACTAAACACAGAGAGGCAGCGTTCAGTTTTTATACCCCTCACATGTGGAACAAACTACCAGAAAGCTGCAGGTCTGCGGAAACTTTCAGAAGGTTTAAATCAGGGTTAAAAACTTTTCTATTTGCAGCCTTTTATAAGTGATTTCTTTCTCTTCTCTGAGGGTTTATCTTTATTTCTTTATTTTTCTTATTTGGGATTTTTCTTCTTTTTAATCCTTAATGCTTTCTGTACCCTGCTGTAATGTTTCTAATGTTTTTATGTAAAGCACCTTGAATTGTCGTGTACATAAAGTGTGATATACAAATAAACTCGCCTTGCCTATCTAACTATGCAAGTCATGTTTTTAGTTCTTTGATCCCAACCTTGTTCAGTTTGTTGTTCTGGTCATCTAAAACCATGACGTCCTCTTCCACCTTCTTCATCTTGGCTTCCAGAGTGACCTTCTCCAGCTGGAGCTTCTGCCTGGCCGCCTCCTCTTCATCCAGCTGCTGTTCCAGGTCCTGTGTAACGGGCAGCATGTTAGGCAAAAACAATCAAACTGCTGGGACGAAGCTCACACAGATATGCAAATTCATCAGTGGAGCTCCAGTGATTCTTCTTCAACTTACTGAGATATTTTGCTGCATCTTTTTCTTCTCCACCATCAGCTGAGAAGCTCGCTCTTCCTCCTCCTCCACCCGGGCCTCCAGGTCATGGAGGATCTCCTCCAGCTCTTGCTTCTTAGCAGCCAGACGAGCTCTCATCTCCTCTGCCTCGGCGCAGAGCTCTGTTTCTGCCTGGAGTTGCTCCTGCAGGGCCATCTTCTCAGCACTCAGCTACAGACACAGACAGAGTGTCGTCATCACCGTCTGCCTTCACTCGGAGCTACCGGTTCATCTCATCGGTTTTACCTGGTGCTGCTTTTCCTCCATCTCCTGGATCTGCTGCTCCGCATACAAATGCTTCTCCTTGACTTTATTCAGCTCATCATCCTTGGCTTGCATCTCCTCCTCCTGTCTGCTGACCTGCAGAAGAGGCTTTACCTGAGGACGGAGAGGGGAAAACAGAGTTTAACGCAGAAACTAAAGCATTGGTTGTGTTTTTGAAAGAGATCTTGCTTCACCTTAGTGAAGAGCCTCCACCACTGCCAGTTCCTGAGTTTAAGGTAAGCGGCACAGTTCCTCTGGATCACTTTCATTGCAGTCAGCTGCTGCTGTCTCTTGGCAAAAGCTCTGAAGAAACGGTCACAAACCATTAAAATTACAAAACTTACATGTGAGTAGTTTTTTTTACTCCAACAGGAAACCCAGCGACAGTCATGGGGTCTTACTTGCGGGCCACGTAGCCTCTGCACCAGGCCTGGAAGTTGATGATGATGTCTGTGATCTTCATGTCCCTCTCTTCCTCCAGATGAGCGAGGACTCCAGCTCTGAAGAAGACTTTACTCTGGCCGATGCGGTACAGGTTGGGATCCAACTCCAGAGTTTTGATCTAGCAGGAAATGGAAATGAACCGATCGTTCAGTCCCATCTTCGAAAGGATCAAATGATGGAGCCGGACTAGATGTTTAAAGCAGCCTTACCATGAGAACGCAAGCCTGCTTTCCATCCATGAAGCCCTTGGGGATGGCATTAGGGGTGAGGATTTCGTATCTGAAAGAGACCAGGGGGGTAAATTTAACTTTTAATCTTTTTATTCTTTGTAATTTTCCATTTATTCCATTAATCTTTTAACAGTCATTGTCACGTTCCAGCACCTCTGTCTGAACTCCTGGAAGACGATTCGGTTGGGGAATCCCTGTCTGCAGATACGGATCCCCTCCAGGACACCGTTACACCTCAGCTGGTCCAGAACCAGGTGGGGGTCCAGTTTCCCAGCCTGAAAGGATTTTTAATAATTGCATTTTTAAAAAAAGTCTTTACTGGGTACAGTTACTGAAGAACACAAGTTTCTACCACAGCAAGGAGAATTTTAGGCTGAAGAATGTGGCTTTAGATCTTTGGGTTGAGAGAGGTTTTAGTATTTCTGGTACCTTCTTCTCGTGGTTGGGGATGATGCAGCGGACAAAGTTGGGGTTTGTGTTCCTCAGCGTGGCCATGAGCTTGGACAGCTGCTCCTTGTAAAGCTGGCCGACTGTACGGAACATGCCCTTCCTGGTTTTGAAGGCACCGGGCATCTCGGACATGCCAGAGACCTTATCCAAACCCACGATGCGGTCCACTAGAGAGAGGGGGGGTAAAAAAAGAAAAGAAAAAAAGGAGGGAAAAGGAAAGAAAAGATTTGTCATGTGCAAAGTCAAAAATGTTTTACCTGAAAATCTCAATATTTAGCAAACTCAAACCAAATGCACGTCACAGAATAATGAATATAACCATTGTCTCTGCGCTTCCTCCTGGTAAAAAACACACCAGGTGAGGAGAGAGAGGAGGCGGTTCACAGAACCAGGACCAGTGAAACACCACACAAACACCAAGTGAATGCGAAGGGAAACGGTACATGGGGAGGATAACAGAGGGCAGTCACAAGAAGCCAGTGAAGTGTGGAAAGATATCACGCTATGATGAAAATAAAT